>VXAL01005448.1:10954-24678 GCA_013399475.1 Chauna torquata | reverse complement strand
GGCCAGAGCCGGTGCCCCTCGCTGGGAAAGGCTCCGCACCCCCTTCCCTGCCTTACAGCCAGGCTGGGGCCAGCATTTCCTAGAAGAATAAGGCCCCCTGCCCTCCTTGAGCCAAGCCCACCCCACAGCCCTGGGCTTGACGCTCTCCAGCCCCTAGCACTCCTCAGCCCAAGGAGCTCCAGCTCCCCCCAAGCCCTCCTCTAGGCTCCATCCTCACCGGGGAATGCAGGTAGGAAGAGCCCATGTGCTGAGGGCAGGCGCCCGCGTCACCGGCAGTCCCGGGGAAGGAACTGTACGGCACCAAGAGCCAGTGCAGCCGCTGGGGCTGACTGTGCCAGGGGGCCGGTGCTGCCCAGCTGGGCTTGGAACTCCCGGCATCTTGAGGCTGCAGGCAGCCGAGCCGGGGCAGTGCCCGTGCCCAGCACCGGGACAGCCACGAGCCCCGACATGGCACAGGGCACTGCGCACAGGCTCCCACCTGCTCCCTGCACCCAGCCAGCTCCAGGCGCTCGATGCCCCAGGCCCCCTGTGCACGCAGACTGGGCCCTTCCCGGTTGCCCCCCAAACCCGGCCCCATCCCTCACGGTGCTGGAGACGAAGACCCGCTGTGGCCGGGCCGAGCTGCCTGCGGGCACGGCAAAATGCCGGGGGCGGGTGGCCCTGCCAGTGCCTGGGCGAGGAGGGGCCGCGGCCCCATCTGTCCCCGAGCTGTGGCACGTGCCCCACGGAGCCAGGGCAGTGAGGGGCCGGCAGGCCTCGGGGAGCGTTCGGCATCGGCAGGGACCGGCAGCCCGCATCCCTGCCCTGGTGGCGGCGGCGGGCGTGGGGCTGTCCCCTCGGCAGGCAAGGTCCCCCGGGCAGTGCGGTGGTTAGCAGCAGCAGCAATGAGAGTAATCGCCAGCAATTAAAAACGAAAAGGAAACAAAGCCCCAGAGGCACGAGCAGAGCAGGGGATAGGGGTACGTACCTCCTGGAGTTGGGGGCAAGGAAAGGAAGAGCCAAAATCATGGAAACATACAAATGAGGGAGAAAAGAAAATTAAAAAAAAAGGAAAAAAAATAAAAAGAGGAATCCCCAAAGAACCCCCCTCGCCCCGGGCAGAGCCACGCGTGTCAGCGGGGCAGGGCTGCAGCAGGGAAGCCGTGAGGGGCCTGGCCAGCGGCACTGCCGCAGGGGCCAACGTACCCTGGCTCTCTGTGGCTGTGGGGGACAGCGGGGGCCGGGCCCCCCGCCCCACAGCCTCCCCGTGGGCTGCCTCCCTGACCACAGCCTCGCCGCCCCCCTAGTGGGCTCGGAGGGGCTGGGGCCCATGGGGCGCTTGGCGGCTCTGCCACATCCTCGGCATCCCTGGCTGCGAACAGCCCTGAGCGCGGCAGGCGCTGACCCACCGTGCACGGGGCCCTTCCGCCAGAGGAGCGCTGGGCTCACTCGGGGACAGAAGAGGCAGAGGCCTGGGGATCTCCAGGGCCCCCCACGCCCTTCACCCCAGAGCTGGGGTGGGGGTGATGCCTTGTTGGCACCTGGGGCAGCCCGGGCACAGGGCAGGGCTCTGCGCCGGTCAGGGCACGGGGAGGGATAAGGCCCTGTTCCCATCCCAAGGGGGTGGCAATACAGCAAAAACACCCCCCTGTGAGAGGAAAGAGACCCAACCCCACCCCAGGGCAAGGCCCCCTCCAGCCCCTGCTCCTGCCAGCACCCCCAGCCCACCCTCCCTGCTCAACCCGGGCAGAGATGCCTAGGAGGTGCCGAGACGAGAAGCCACAGGAGCCAGGGCGTGGGGCAGGCTCGTGGTCTGCGAGAGCTGGGCTGTGCAGCAGGGATGCCATGCACGCTGCCTGCATGTGGAGCTGGGATGCGGAGGTGATAATGCTGTGGGAAGGTGAGGCAGGGACTGGTCTGTGGCATGGAGGGGGACACGCGCAGCCTGGGGGCAGCTCGCCGTTCGCTCCCTGGGGCCTGCTCCTACAGGACCGTGCTGTGCCTCAGTGACAAGAAGAGCCTCACCGGCTCCGTGCTCTGACGCCAGACCCTGGTACCAGCTCTGCACCCCCAGGACTTGTCCAGCCCAGAGGCAGAGCCCCCTGGGAAGCCCACCCAGCCGCACTGCAGGGCCTCCTCAGCTGCGACTCTGGTCCTGCCAACCAGCCCAGGGAAGATGGAGAGCTGGAGGTAGGAACACTGTCCCTGCAGGCCGTGCTCACGCCTGCAGCCTCTCGCCCCTGCGCGGGGCTGTGCTCCGAGGAGCCTGGCCAGCGGGTGAGGCGCAGGCAACCCAGGGGCATCGCACCCACAGCCCAGCCCTGTCCCTAGGGGACAGTGTGCCCTCCCCAGGCTGCGTCTGCCTGTCTGCCAGCACTCACCTAGCTTCAGGAGCCAGCCCTCCCGGTCAGGGTTGAAGAAGGTATGGGTGAGGTCATTGCCATCATCCTCAGGGATTTTGAAGGGTTCATTCTTGATGCTCTCATAGAGATTCTGGTACAACAACACACGGCGTCACCTCCACTCCTCCCGTAAGCCTTGCAACAGGTCAGCTGTGCACCCCAGCCCTGACCCCCGCATCCCGTCCCTCACCCGGAGCAGCTCCTCGGGTAGGTCCCCCCCATCATTGATGCCACGGTTCATGGCGATGAAGCGCTCCGCCGTGGGTTTGTCCTTGACGTTGGGGTTGTGCAGGCTGGTGTTCAGCATGATAATTGCGAAGGAGAGCACGTAGCAGGTGTCTACAGGGACAGAGGGGAAAGTCAGCCGTGAGGCAGGATGGCTGGGGAGACAGGACAGGGCAGCTGCTCACCTGTGGACTGGAAGACGCCGGGGTTGCACTGGCAGTACCGCTGGGCGAAGGCCTCCATCATCCGGTCGATCTTCTGCGCCTCCCCTGGCAGCCGAAAGCTCCACAGAAACTGCCTGCGGAGAGTGAGGTGTCGCGCTGCTTTTGGGGCTCCATGCACACTCTGGCCATGCTCACATTGCTACGGCCCCTGCAAGCCCACTGCCTAGCCCCAGCTCCTGGCCCCAGCCCTTCGCTCACCGCAGCGCCTGCACGAGGTTGAGGTCAGTGAACTCATGCAGCTCCACGAAGGCATGCAGAACTTGGATGTTGAACTCATCCCTGCAGGAACAAAGCCAAAGCACGTCCTGATGCATGATCAGCCAGTCCTGTGACTGCCGAGTGGCCCCACATCTCCCTGCTGTGCTCCAGACTCTGCTTGTCTCTGGGTAGGAAACTTGCAGCTACGCCCTAGCTCGCGGCCTGGCTGGTCTGCACACACCGGCCTCTCCCAAGTGCCAGCCGTGGCTCCAACAGCCCAGCCGCTGGCCCTGGCGCTCAGCAAGGGGCTGGCACAAGCCACTTGTGCTGCAGGAGGCCTAGAGCCCCACGAGCTCCACGGGCTGCAGCATCCCGTCTCTCACGCGGTGAGCCTGGGGCACCTGCAGAAGACCCGAGCTGCCCGAGGCCCAGCGTACCTCTCGCCCAGGTAGTCCCCGATGGCGGTCTTGTTGAGGCCCTCTCCCTTGTAAAGGAACTGAGCGATATCCTCACACGTGTTCTTCAGCAAGTCATTTTCGATGAGGAACTGGATGCCCTGCAGAGGTGCAAGAGGTGCTGCTCTGGGGCATGCCGCTGACCCTGCCAACCCGCCCACTGCCTCCCCAGCCCCTGCTCCTGGCTCTGCCCAGCTCAGCAGATGGACAGACACCCAGACTGTGGGGTGGCAGAGCCCCAGCACTGCCCCTGCCCTGGAATGCCCCCTCCAGAGCCTGGTACCAGCGCCCAGTACCTTCTTGGGGTCCATGTTGAACTTCTTCCTGCCCATTGCTACCTGCTTGTTCCTCTGCATGTTTTTCCTGCAAGGCATAAAGCAGCTCTGAGCACTGAGGACAGACCTGGCTTCTTCCTGCCTGGCCCCTTGCCCTGTGTGGATGCAAATGGGAGCCGAGCTCTGTGGACTGGGCCAGACCCCCAGTGTCAAACTAGGCACAACGTGCACGGGGTGAATGCGGCACACAGCTCCCCGTCTCTGCCCCACTCTGTGGCTGAGCAGCCTGGGGCTGGTATCAGTCTGCCAGGAGGAGCTGCCATGCCCCGTTTGTGGGGTCACGCCATGCAGAGCATCCTGGCAGGTTCCCCCTGCATGGGGAGAGGCTGGGGCAAGCCTGGCAGCACGGCGAGGCTCTGGGGACAGCAGCCTTCATGCCCCAGTGGGGCTGGCGTGAGGGTGATTTGAAACGGTGCTGTGAGTCAGCTCCTGCTGACTGCCGGGACCCCCTAATCCCGTGTTGGCACCGTCTGCACCAGCCCAGAATAACAACGTCTGACAGTCTCTGCGGCCAGACGGGATGAGGCTTGGAAAAACAGACCTTTGGAGGAGCAATTCAGACTGGGATCCTGCTACCGTGCTGAGGAATTAAGAATGCCTGGGAAAGCCACCCGCACCAGCACCCACGGGATGGGGCTGCACTGCTCGGTAGCTCCCACGCCAAGTGAACGAGCTGGCATTCAGGGCCAGCCACGCTGCAGGGGCTCGGCCAGGGCACCATGATAGCAGAGGACTCACCTCTCCTCCGTGGACCCCAGGTTCTCGATCTCATTCGTCACTTCTGCTATCTCATCTTTCAGCCGCTGAGTGGAGAGAACGTGCACTAAGCCAGGAGCCACCTCCTCCGAAACCCCCAAGTGCCCCAGGAGCCGGCTGGGTGTCCCCACAGACCGGGGCTCAGCGGAGGCAGGGGCCAGCCCTGGGGCCGGTCCCCCCAGGGGGCCCCTCCCCTCCCCCCCAGAGCAGTGCCCTGGGGCTGAACCAGCTCATGGGGCACTTAGCAGAGGGGGAGCTGGCTGTGCCCCGCTGCTAATCCCCCTACAGCACCTCTGTGCACACAGGAAGGAAGAGATTCAGAGGTTAACAAAATTACCCCCTAATCCCTTTAGATCATGCCCAGCATATGGCAGTAATTAGCCTCTGCTGCCTTAATCGTGGACATGATTGACGAGCGTCCCAGATGAGCACTGACCTCGCAGTCACTTGCCAGGGCAGTGGCCTGGCCCAGCAGCACAGTCCCTGCCTGTGCCAGGGAGGGGATGGCACGGGAGTCGTCAGCGCCCCGGGCCGCAGGGGAAGGTGCAGGCGAGCACGCAGCCCAGAGCTCTGCAGAGCGCGAGGAAAAGCCTGGGCTGCCCCTGCCTGCAGGACCACCCCGCGCCCCCCGCACGGATCCTGCCTCCCACCCCAGGGCCCTGCAGAGGCAGCGCTGTCGGGGCAGCAGATGACGGGCTCCCTGCAGCAGCTGCAGGCCGCGTGGTCCCAGCTCTCCCTGCCTTGTGTTTTCAGTAGCTCCGATTTTCTGCCCCAGAAATTCCACAAGAGCCGCTGCAGGCCGCAAGGAGCAGGGGGCTGGCGAGGAAAGGGGACAGGAGCACAATCACAGCCCACAGCCCCGCTGCAGGGCAGGCTTGGCAGGTCTCGGGCACCGCAGTCTGCAGGGCAGCCCCAGCCAATGCAGCTTCTCCTCCTGCCTCGTCCCCTGTCCCAGGAGCGGGGTGAGGGACCCAGGATACAGGGGACACGCCTGAGCAAGAGGACGCCTCGCCCGGGACAGCCAGGGATGGGGAAGTACACGCGCCACAGCCCTGAGCACCACACCTGAATGTCAGCCAGCAGCTCCTGCTTGCGGCGGCGGATGTTCTCCAGCTCCTGGCACTCCTCCGGGGTCAGGTCACTGGGCACTGCGAGGGGACAGGGACAGGTCAGCATGCACGGCCCATGGGAATCCTCCCCGTGCTGGGCTCCAGGGAGCATCTGCATCTGCGTGCAGCTGCTGCTCCCGGCAGGCAGCCGGTGCCTGCCAGGGGTGGGACGCGGTGCTGCCGGAGGATCTGTTGAGCAGCGTCCCTGGCCCTGCATGGCGGCCAAGTGCCCCGACGGCACGCGAGGAATGCGACGGCCACCGCACTCCCCTGGCCAGGCAGCAGCTGCCGCAGGGGAGCCTGACCCTGCCGATTCCTGCTGATTCAGCCCGCAGCGGCCGGCAGCGAGCTCTGGCCCAGCCCCTGGTACCACAGCAGCCCCGGCCCCCACGCTCACCGGGACCACGGCGTCCCACAGCCGTGGGAGACCCGTGCTCTGAGAGGTGCTGCCGGCGGCTCCCGGCCCGGCCCCGCGCTCCTCCCTCCAGCCCGCCTCTGGCCGGTCCCAGTCCCGGCCCCGCAGGGACCAGGCAAGCCCCAGGAGAAAACTGGCTCTCGGCCGGCCCTCGCTGTCTCCTCCACGCTGAATTCGCCCTCTCGAGCCGGGGGCCAAAGGCAGCGCACCCCAACAGGCGTCACCTGCATGGGGTGACACCGATGCCTTGCTGTCCCCCCCGCAGCAGCCGGGGCTCAAGCCCAGGGCTGGCCACATGCTCCATCTCCCTTCTCTTGCACCGCAGCTCACGGGTGACATTCCTGGTGCTCTCCAGCGCGTGACCTCCTGCTTCTGTTGCTCTCGTCCCCAAGGTCACCCCGCTCCTCCAGCAGCCCTCGCCTACCCCCCGCCCCACCATCACGTTCCAGTAGCTCACTCGCACCCCGCACCAAGGTCGTGGCGAGGGCTGCCGAGGACGCTCCCCGCAGAGCTGCTCTGGGCTGGGCGCACACCGCTCCACCGCCCCCTGCGCGCCTCGCGCCTTCCTTCCCGCGAGCTGTGCTTCTGTGCTCCGCCACGGCCCCGGGTGCCACCGCGGTCTCCAGGCCACTGCGGTCCGATTTGCTCTTCCCCCGTGCTGCCACCACGCCCCGGCTCACCCCAGCGCTCCCCAGCCCCCCGGGGCCCCTTCCCGTGCCCGTCCCTCGCACCCAGGGCACCGTCCGCTCTCGGGGCAGCGCCGTCTCCAGCTGTGCACCACCCCCAAGCCGCTTCCCTCCTTGCTGGGGCTCATGGGTGCCTCCGGGGCAGCTGCGCTCACGCAAACCGAATCTCTGAGCTCAGCACTTCCCTCGCTCCGCTTGTGTTTTCTGCCGAGCTTCCTCCTTTGCAGAAAGCCCCTGCTGCAAAGGTCAGCGACAGCCTCAGCTTGCGACACGATCCCTCCGGACTTGATGGGAACAATTCCCAATATTTTTGGCCTCAGACGCTAGGAAGCGTGATCCAGACCCCCGGGTTACAGCACTGGGTTCGAAGTTATCTGTGTTTAAAACTCCGGAGGCACTGCCCTGTTGTACGCCCGAGCCCTCTCGCGCAGCCCTAAACAGCACCAGGGAGCAGAGCCGGTCCGGCCGGAGCCTGGCCTCTCCCGCCCGGCTGCGGCCGGCACCCGGCAAGACGCGGCTTGCTTGGGCGGGCTGAGCTTCACTGCTCGCTTGTTGCCAGACGCAAAAAACCCTGAAGCCCTGGGCTGCAGTGTGGGGCCGCAGGGCCTCCCGCGCCGACTGCGGCCATGTGGGAGGTGAAATTCGGTGCCAGACTGCGGCCCCCACAACCTTGCTGAGCCTGCAGAGGGTGGGTGGGAGGCTGCAGCAGTGACAGGGACGCGCTGGCGCGAGGGAGCCCTGGTAGGAGCGCGCTGCCTCTCCCTGCCCGCCCACGGGCCGAGGCTGCGCGGGCAGGGGGCTCCGCCAGCAGCACACGGGGCAGTCGCGAAGCCCAGGAGCCTCCCTCCCCCCGTCCCCTGCTGCTGCACAGGGACGAGCACTCGTGACACCGGGCCAGCCATGTCAGCAGCAGGAGGAAGAGAAACCCCAGACGCAGAGCTTTTCTCGGGGAAGGAAGCAGGCGTTAACCCTTCCCCAGCACACGGTCCCCGCAGCACCAAATGGAGCCGAAGCAGCTCCCGAGGGGCGAGCGAGCCTCACCTCCGGCAGCGCGGCGAGGGCTGCAGGGAAGGGGAGGCTGGCGCAGGGCGCAGGACACCACGCGCCGTCTCCCCGGCTTCTGCTGAAAAGAGGAGGGAGCTGCTGCCTCAGCCCCCGAGCACCCCAGCACCAAGGGGCACAGGCAGGCTCCGTCCGTCTGTCCAGGCTCCAAGGACAGCGTCCGCAAGCTGCAGGAGCACGTCCCCTGCTCCCGCTGTGCCCAGCACAGAGCAAAGTCCCCCCATGGCGCGTGTGGGCCCCGTGGGCCTCCTTTCTGCCCCGTCGCCCTGGCCAGGGCTGGTGGTACAGGACTGGGGCAGATGCAGAGCCGCCGCCAGCCCCCCCGCGCCCCGGCCGGGCTCCCCGCTGCCCTGCGCCCCGAGGACCATCGTGCGGGCCATCTCCCGTCGGCCGTGCTGGTGCAGCTCCGTGGAGGTGCTGCCCTTTCGAGGTGCAGACACCTGCCTGCCCCAGCGCTTCCCGGGGTGAGTCAGGGCCACGCCGGGCGTCATCCCAGCCTCGCCGGGAGCCGGCACCAGCAACACCCTGTTCCTGCCACAGCCATCCCAGGCCCCCAGACGGCTCCGCGGCCACTCGGGGTTGCTGCTGCCGCGGGCACCAGGAGCCGGCCCGGCCCTTCCTTCCTCGGGGGCTGCCAGGGCACGCACGATTCGGCACGTCTCAAGGTTGCTGTGATGATGATGGGGACCCTGCGCCCCAGCAGGGCCCCAGCCTGGCCCTGCAGATCCGGCACCGGCCAAGTACGGGCCCCCCAGCTCAGCCGGACCCCCCACTGCGGGCCCAGGACCTGTGCGGACTGTAAGGACTGAGCTGCGGGCAGGACCGGCCGTACGGACCGCACTGCGTGTCTGCTGCTCTCTGCAGACTCCGCAGCAGCTCACGCAGCTGGACCGGTGCAGAACTGGGAGCAGAACTGGCAGCAGACAGCCCCAGGAGCGGTGCCGGTCCCCCCGGGACACCACTGCCCGCTCTCTTGCCCCCCGCTCCGGGCAGATCCCAGCTCGAACCACACTGCTCCGTGCGGGACTGCGCTGCGGCAGGGTCTGGGAGCCCGCAGCAGCAGAGCCCCTGGCACGTCCCTGGCCCGCTGTCAGCTGCCTGGAGAGGCCGTGTGAGCCTCAGCCACCTTGACTCAGCTAAATCCTGCTCCACAGCGTGAGATGGAAAAACAGCACCCGGAACACCGGCTACAGACATCTCCCCAGAAAGCCTGAGAAAGAAGGGCCTAAAAAAGGCTTGTAGTGGTCTGCCAGCCCAAAACCAAGGTGCTGCCTCGCCCTCCTGCTAGCCCATGGGGCACAGCTCTCACCCACGCCACGTTTGCCGGCCAGCGCCGGAGGAGTAAAAGCACTGCGCCTGGGACAGACCGCGGGGCGCCGCGGGGTGTTGCCAGTGGGCTCCGCGTGGGGCTCCCGCTGCACCCCACTGCTGGGGGGGGGCTGGGGGGCCCCAAGAAACTTCCTGCCCCCGCCTCGGCGCACCACATCCTGTTTTCACCACGCTGCGTGCACATCCTGGGTTGCGTCAGCCCTGTCCTTCCCCACAGACAGCCGAGGTGCGTCAAGAGAAGGGCTCAGGGACAGGCAGCTCCAGGAAAGACCCTCCCAGGCGGCCGGGCCCAGCGCCGAGAGCTGGCCAGGGTCCTCCAGCCCCTTCAGAGCAGCCCTGCCCCTTCCCTCCGGCTCCCGCACCCCCGTGCCTGTCCGGGAACCCATACCCACAGCTGCTGCCTCGCTCCCCGCCTGTTCCAGGCTCCTGCATCCCCTGAGCACAAACCCCCGGCCCAGCTGCAGGGCTGGAGCACCTCTGAGGTGCACATCGCGGCGAGCGAGCACTGGCTCGGCCACGTCCACCCTCACTGAGCCACTGACACGGCCGCAGTGTCCTCCTGCAGCCCCGCGTCTTGCACGGCTGCTGCCAGTGCACCCCGGCATGCACCTCGCTCGCTCTCCACGCCGACACCGTCACCGCGCTCAGCCTCAACCCGAGCAGCGCTGCCGCAGAACTGATGGGAGCTGCTCTCAGCTCATCCCAGGTCCCAGCTCAGGAGCAGGAGCCCACAGACAGCAGCAGCAGCTCACAGGTGCTGCCAGCCCGCGGTGGCAGCCCCGATGCAGCGGGCACTGGGCTCCCCTGTGCAGGTTTCATTTGGAGAACGCCAGCCGGAGCCGTGCTCACAGCCATGCATGCTCACTCCTGCTCTCGAGTGGGGCGGCAGTGAGGGCATCGCCCGTGGCAGGGCTGAAGACAGAAGGGCGAGGTACCTGCTGGCTGCTGCTGCGGGCTCCCCAGCACTGCCTGTGCCAGCAATGTAGGGGCAATGGTGCCGGGCAGCCTAGCACCCAGCTGCCCTGCCAGCATCAGCACTTGTGGGGGCCCGAGCCCAGCAGCGCATGGGGGGAAGGAGGCGGCGAGACAACCAGGACTCTGTGCCGCTGTCGGCACAAGCCATATGGACCCGGAGCCATGGGCACCGAGTCTGCTGGGGGGACGGGGACGCTGTGGCGAGCGGAGAGCATGAAGCACCTACCTGCCTTGGCGGCCACGGAGGGGCACAGGAAGGCCTGGAAGCTGGAGGCGCAGAGCTCGCTGACCGTCCCCATGCCGTGCAGACCCGGCGCGGGGCACCACCGGCTCCCACGGGGCAGGTGGAGGCCTGGTGGGCACTGTGCGGTGCGGTGGCGGCTCCCTGCGACCGGGACCCCGGGCAGCCCGAGGCGTCCCCGCTCCGGCTGGAGCAGGGGAAGGCAGCTCCGGCAGCAGGAGGCTCCAGCGGCAGGAGCCCACGCGCCAGCCCCAGCCAATCCCCGCTCCCTGCCTGCACACCAGCCCGCTGGCGCACCCGGGCACCGGCCGGCGGCTCAAAGCCACTTAGAGGACACAGAGTTTGGGAAGTTCTCAGCAGCACAACCCGGACCCAGGCTGCCTGCCCCCCGCCAGCCCCTGGACCCCGCGGCGGCCGACAGCAGGGTATTTTTAGAGCGGTTTTATCCCTCCGTATTAGAGCTTTAAGCATCGAGAGCCGGCGGTTGCGTAGCAACCTCCCCTGCATAAAAGGAAGGTGCATAAAGAGACACAACAGGCTGGAGCGAGGCGTGGGGAGCGGGGTGCTGCCGCGGCCCCCCGACCGTGGGGCGCAGGGAGCTGGCTGCTCCCCGGCACAGCCCTGACGGGCTGAGCCTGTCCCGCACCGTGCTCGGGCAGCCCCTGGGCGACGCAGATGGGGCAGCCCGGTGCTGGCGTGCCCTGGCTGTGCTGGAGCTGATTCCCTGCTGCCAGGCGGCTGGGGTCCTCCCGCAGCAGGAACTGGGGCCCTGCCCCAAGCTACCGGTCCCTGGGCCTGCAGCAGGGCTGGAGGGCAGCCCTCCTGTGCCCCGGCCCACCAGCCCCATGGGCGCCGAGTGAACCCAAACCGGACAGACAGCTCCTTCTCCCATGCAGGGCACGGCTGTGAGTAACAAACCCCAGAGCCTGTCGGGGCACGAGGCAGCGTCCTGCAGACAGCCCGGCTGACAGCTGTAAGGCGCCAGCAGCTCCACTCGCCTGCGCCGGCAAGCACTGGGATGCGCTGAGCTAGGAGAAACCCGAGCAGGGCAGGCAGGAGCCTGGATGGGGACAGGCAGCGCGGAAGGGCGCAAGACACCGGCCGGGACCCTGGGAGGACGCAGTGCCTGGGTGCGGGCAGGAGGGACCCAAGGTCCCAGGAGCGGCATGTGGCTGCAGACAGGTGGAAAGGAGAAGGAGAACGGCTGCTCCTGGGGCTGTGAGGGCAGCGAGGTACTCGCTGCTTCCGTGACCAGCCTGTACTGATCCCCCTTCCCTGGGGGGCCAAAGCAGCCGTTGCCACAAGTGCACGGGGAGCCGGAGGGTCACAGGGCTGAGCTGGGCAAGTGCCGCAGCGAGCGCTTGTCCGGGGCAGCATCCGGAGAAAGCCCCCTGCACTAAGGGCAGCCGCAGGCGCTCCAGCCGGTTTCAGGCAGGGCCAGGCAGCGTTTCCTGGGCTGCGTGACCCAGGCACCCAGCTCGTTTCTCACACCCTGCCTGGGTACTTACCAATGCCCGCAGCTGTGCCAGCCACAGCTTGGGCCCCTAGCCCGCACCTGCCTGAAAACAGGGCCTAGAAAAACAGCCCTCCCTGCTGCCGGCCACGCTCCCACCCCAGGACCCCGCACGACCCTTCCAAGCTCAACGCGGCAGGCACAGCGCTGCTTGCTCGAAGCCACAGGCAGGCTGAAACAACAGCTCGGGGACTCGCGGGTCCTGCTTGCGCCCTGATGTGTAATGACTGCATGTCAGCAACGCAGCTCATCATGCTCTGCTCCTGAACATCTCGGCTAATTGCCTTTCCCGCAACGCTGCAGTCTCCAGAGCCCTGATATCCCCAGCCCCATGCTCTGGTCTCTGAGCCTGGGCTACCATCCCCGCACCGTCCAGCTGCCTTTCACCCGGGGCCCCACAGCTCTGCCAAAGGGCCACTCCCCGGCCCGGGGTTAGGGGCTCACCCCAGCTCCTTGCC
This sequence comes from Chauna torquata, assembly GCA_013399475.1. Lineage (NCBI taxonomy): Eukaryota > Metazoa > Chordata > Aves > Anseriformes > Anhimidae > Chauna > Chauna torquata. The sequence goes on along the minus strand of VXAL01005448.1, from coordinate 12,316 downwards.
AGGGATGGGCCTGGGGCTTCACCGGCAGCATCCTCTGCAGCCCCCGACACACGCCGCAGTCCTGCACAGCCTCCGAACTGCCCTGCTGAGCCTGTGCCAAGGCACCTACTGGGGCCTGCCTGGAGAACAGGGCTGAGTGGGCCGGCAGCGGGTGGGAAGCCCCCAGCAGACGGGGGCACCCACCAGCCCAACCCGCTGCGGATCACCCCACCCCGGGCAGCGGGGCCCCCCAAGCACAAGCTACTTTGCAGGAGGCTGCATCAGCCCTGCTTAGAGAAATCCCTTAATCTCCCAGCCCAGCACCAGCAGTAATCCCTTGGGCACACAAGGATTACCCCAGGCGTGCCTCAGCCGCACCGGGGCCCAGCTCAGGATGCAAATTAAAAAACAGAACCGTGCTCCCCGCAGTGCTGCTGCTCGGCGGGGCAGGAGCGGCCACAGTGCCTCCACCTGGGCCGGTTCCCAGCCAAGACAGCATGGGGACACCTGCCCTGCACCCCCTTGCTCTGCCCCTGGTGTCACCGCTGTCCCCACACCCCCTTGCTCTGCCCCTGGTGTCACTGCTGTCCCCACAGGGAGGTGACGGTGGGGAGAGGGCAGCAGCACGGCCCAGTGCCCTGGCAGGAGCTGGGAGAGACGCATCTGTGCCGCCAGCTGCTCTGCTCACCCGGGGATTTGCTCTCTGCAGAGGGGGGCTACGCACAACAGGGCAGATGCTGGCGTCAGGACAACCCCGCCAGCAAGAACCTCCCTGCCAGGCTCCCACCGAGGCCTCGGCACTGCCCCATGCTAACCCAACAGAGCCCAAGGGCTTCGGGTCAGCCACAAACCGCGGTGCCCCCTGGCAGCAGGGACGCTTGGCGTAGACTTAGAAGTGGCTGTGCCATCCCACGTGCCACTCTGCGGGCCCTTGTGGTGCGGTTAGCAGACCGTTTCCGATGGAAAAGAACCCGGGCCATCCTCCGTGGAAGAGCCAAGAGGCTGCTCACGCAGCCGCTCCCTACAGCGTGCTCCCGCTAACGGGCTGCAGCCGACAACGCCCGCACAGGGCCGGGCGCTCGCACCTTATCTTGCAGGCAAACTCCCCAGCGCCGAGCGCAGCTGCTTCTGGGGCGGAACAGCAGCCTCCGAATCGCTGGCGTTGCTCAACCGTGGCAGGCAGGAAGGCGGCGAGCCGCCAGCAGCAACGGCGCCTTCGCCGAGCCCCCAGCAAGGACCGGGCGCTCCCGTGCCAGGCAGGCGCGATCCCCAGCCGGGGCAGCCCCTGAGACGTTCAACGCGCGGCACAGACGCGAGCCCGGCTCGCGGGTCTGCGGCGCCCGGAGGCAGCAGCAGCCGCAGCAGCGGTGCCGCGGGCACCGG
>VXAL01005448.1:0-10307 GCA_013399475.1 Chauna torquata | reverse complement strand
AGACTCCTCCCCTCGCCCCGGCCCCGCCCCTCGCGGCTCCGCACGCCCCGCCCCCACGCCAGGCCCCGCCCCCAGGCCACTCGGTTCACAAACGCACGTGTTTTTATTGCGCGGGGACCGAGGGGCGGAGGGGCGCGGGGCCCTGCCCGGGGACCCAACGGTTTCACTGCGACTCGCACAGCGCGGGGGCGCGGGGAGGTGGCAGCAGGGACAGGGGCACGGGCCCGGCTGCAGCTGCTGCCCCCACCCTGCAGTGTGCAGCGGGGGGCGCAGGCGGCACGGGCGAGGGGCTGCTGTGCGCAGGGCCAGAGCCAGGCAGGGACGGGAAGGGTAGGGGGGCAGCCCCAGGACCCCCTGCCCCAGGACAGAGTGCACCCAGAGACAACCACCAGCCCTGGTGGCCCTAGCTCTGCAGCCCGGGACCAGTATTCCCCTTACCGGGAAGCGAGCGGGTGGCACGCAGAGCCTGGAGGAGCAGTGATGGGCTGCAGGAGCTTTCCAGGAGTGCCCCCGTGCCTCGAGCCCCAGGCTGGATGGGAGGCAGGGCAGCCCTGCCAGGCTGGCTGATACAGCAGCACTGGAGGGAGAGGGGCCGCAGCCCTACCTTGCCACTGCCTCTCCTGGGGAGCTCCAGCAGCGACAGGGGACGGAGGAAAGAAGCCGCAGGCTGGGGCACAGCCCATGCTCCGAGGCACAGAGGGGCTGGCAGAGGCAGTGGCACGGGGACAGGGCCTCCCCTCCTCACCCCCAAGCTGGGCAGAGCTCAAACTCAGAGGGGGAGGAGGGAGAGCACAGGGAAGCCCCCCCCCCCCATCCCTGATCTGCAGGGAGAGCGCGAGCACGCCCCAGCCCTGGCACTGCACAGCGCCCAGGGCTGCAGCCCCGCTGGGACAGGCTCGCCTGCAGCACCCCCCACCCTGGCAGCAGGGAGCCCCTCGCTGCAGGACAGGCAGCCCCCCCCCGCCTCAGTGGGGGGCAGCAGCTCCTGGGAACCACGCTCCTCCTCTGGCCCATGACCCGGGCTGCTCCGTTCACCACCGCAGGGTGCAGTCTCCACCTGGGAGGGAAGGAGCGGCGTTAGCACCCGGAAGGGGCAAGCTACCCCTCTTGCCCCCGGCCCTGGGCTCACTCACCTCAGAGCCGATAGCTCAGGCTGGCCACCTTGGCAGGATGCGTCACGGACCAGAAGTTGCGCTTGCTCTGCAGCTGCTGGAAAGGATTGCAGTGTCTCCTCCGCTCCCGCTTCAGTTTTTTAATCTTTTTCACCTGTGCAGAGGCAGGAAGGCTCTCAGATCAGGACAGAAACAGCTCTGCCTCCCCCAGCCGCCCACACTGGGGGCACAGCCGGCATTCACCTTCCCTCGGTCAAACTCCTCATCCCACTCATCGATAACGGTCTCGCTCCGGGCCCACGCTGCATCCTGCATGGCATCCTGGCTGACGGCCGAGATCTCGCCCTCCCAGGTCAAGACTGCGAAGTGGCATCGTCAGTGGGAGCGTGGCACCGGGCTCCTCCGCGCTGCCTCACCCACCCCCAGCTGCACAGGACCCCCCTCTGTGTACCCAGCACCCAGCTCTGTGGCACCCGAGAGCCCCTCGGCCGGATGCACAAGCCCAGCTCTGGGAGCCCCTGCAGCCCCGCTGGTGCCGGGGTCAGCCCCGGCATGGCTGCTCTGCCCCGTGTCTGGGGCTCGGGCAGGGACACGCGTGGCTGTGCACCCACCAGCCCATTCACCGCTTCCCCCCGAGGAATGCAGGGGTTACCTTGCTTGCCGTAAGCCTTGTCCAAGGAGTTCCTGAGCAGCTCCTCCACCACGCTGCGCTCCTGGCTCCGGTGTGCCGTGCCAGCCCCAGGGCCAGGCTCAGGGCTCGGGCCAGCTGCACGGCGCCTGCACCCACCTCCGGCCTGGCTGTCCCAGGTGCACGCTGCTGCTGCGGGAACAGCAGAGGGCGAGGACAAGCTGGAGGGATGGCTCGTGTCACCCCACCTCCGAGGTGGATTTTGCCCCAGGAGACATCGCCAGGACTAACAGGGTCTCTGAGCTCCAAGCCCAGATGGATGGCACAGAGTGTTTGGGCACCCTGCAGCATGTCCTGGGCAGAGAGGAGCTGGGGGCAAACCTTCGCCCCTCGAGAGGGGCCCATCCCTTCGGAGAGGAGCACGCCCTCATCAGAGCACAGCAAGCAGGCACTGGGTGACTGCCCTGGTAAGCCACTGACACCACGCAGACGCGCGGGCAGGTGAGCTGAGGGCAGCAGACAGGACGATGGGCACTGCCAGAGAGTTCTGGGGACCAGCAGCAGCACACCAGTGCTCTGGCAGGCGGCTCATCCCCACCGGGCAGCAGCACGCGGATGTACCTGGGGCGCTGGCGGCAGCTGGCTGCTCTGAAGCAGGGCTGCCCAGGCTTTCCCTCCGCTTGCGCTTCCGATGCTCACTCTCTCCAGCGCCGGGCTCCAAGCTCTGCTGCTTTGTCCACCCGGTCCCTGTCTCACCCCTCCTAGAGCTGGGGAAGGCAGCAGGTGTTAGCTCGGCCTGGCCTGGCCATGGGGAGGACAGGGCAATACGAGCAGGCAGACCCTGTCCTAGCAGGATCTGCTGCACACTGGGGGGAGCTGGCTTCCCCACAAGGCTCATCCCACCAAAAAGCAGCAGCACCCACTCACAGAGCTGGTCAGCACCCCGGGGCTCTCACAGGCCCCCCCGTCCTCTCACCTGCCCAAGGGCAGCGTCCTGAAGCAGCGCTCTTCTGTCTCCTGCAGCCTCCTCCTCTTCTTCCTCTTCCTGGGGGGGGAGACAGGCTCCATGCCTGGGAAACAGCTGGGGTCTGGCACTTGCTGCTTGGGCCTGCTCCGCAGCTCCTCCCTGCCAGCGCCAGCATCCGCGCCTGCCGCCCCCTTCCCCACGGGGGACACCGAGCCCTCCCGAGCAAGGTTCCTCCTCTTCCTGGGGGGGCTGGAGACTTCATCCTTGCCATTCACAGCAAGAGCGCACAGGCTGCTGCCTGCTTCGGGATGCTGATTTCGCTGCTTCTTTTTGGATGAAGCGGTGTTGACATGGCCTGGCCCGTGCTCCCCGCTGCAGGCAGGGCGGTGGTGCGAGGGGTGGGCCGTGGAACCGTTGGTCAGGGGGGAGGCTGGGAGCTGAGGGGCTGAGCTGGGGGTGAAGCTGAAGGCAGGCTTTGCAGGATTTGGCAGTTTGAGAGCAGATGAGGACAGCCTGAAGGACAGGAAAAGAGGCTGACGTGATCTGAAAGCCAAGTCAGGAGCAGGAGCCCCTCTCTCCCTCCCTACCCGAGGCACACAAGCGCAGCACCCAACTGGTACCATCTCAGCCACGAAGCCAAGAAACCAGTGAGACCCTGCTCTGGGGACAGCGCTGCAAGCGTGCGCTGTGACCCTGCCCATGCACAGAGCGCACGCTGTCCCGGGGGCGGTTAGGAAAGAGCGAGCGCTGCTGCGGCACGCTACAGGGGAGACCTGGAACAAGATCTAGACCAGGCTGGTGCCTCCTGATGCCAGGGGACACTAATACATGGTAAGAGCCTGCAAAGAGCCTGTCTGCCTCGTGCCAACAGTCAGAGAAACTGCCCTGCTTCTGGGATCCAGAAAGAGCCCTGCCAGCCCAGGGGACGAGGGGCACCAGCTGCCAAAATCCCCCCCGCCAGCTGCGATGCCAGACCATCGCCTCACGGCCAGCTCCAGGGCTGCTGCTGGCTTTGCCGCTGTGCAGGAGGCCGGGAGCCTCCCGTGCCGCTTACCTGGACTTGCCAAAAGGCCAGGGAGAGGAGTCGGGGTGGGTGGTGGTCGTGGGGAAGGTGTGGCCAGCAGATTGCGGGTGAGGCTGCGTGCGGCGGTCACTTCCGCTCGCCCTCCGCGGGGTGCTGCCCTGCAGTTATCGACATAAATAAAAACTTGGTGGTCTAACGAAAAGGTTTCCGTGAGCCAAGAGGAGAAAATAAAAAGGGGAGCCCAGAGAAAGGGGAGGGGAACAGACACAGACGGGGAGAGGAAAGTGGGGGGTGGTAGAAGAAGAATCAGAAGTGTTTTCAGTTAGAAGCACAAAGGAAAAAAGGAAGGAAGGAAATCTAAAGCACAGAAAACCCAGTACATAGCCCTGGGCTGCAGGGCAGCGCCCAGGGACCTGCCCCACGCCACCAGCCGGGCAGGGGCAGCCCTGCAGCTCTCCAGCTGCGGCATCACCCACACCCCAGCCACCCTGGGAGCAACGCGCCCACCGCAGGGACTGGTGCAGCAAGCACTCAGTCCTGAGCAAGGAAGGAGCCGCTTCCCCCACGTCACTCGGGGATGCAAACAACCCGTGAGCAGCAGCAGGGGCCTGGCCCCCCACCCTGACCCAGAGGGACGGCAACGGAGACAGCCCTGGGGCTGGGGGCTCTCCCAGCCCAGCTCCGGCTTCGCGAGCACTACTTCCGCGCTCCCCTGAGCGCACGCGCCCAATTCAGGTGGTACGAGGCACCCCCTGACATCCTGGGGCAGCAGCTCGGACTCACCTTTTTGGCAGAGAGCGCCAGCCTCTTGGCCGGTGGCGGTGACATGGTGCTGCTCGGCTCCAGAGCGGTGCTGCCCAGCAGGGAGGATTTCAGTTTTGCCAGCTTGGAGTCTTCGGGGCCAGCGGGCTCGGCGGCACGGCCAGCAGGGAGCTCCGCGCCACAGTCCGTTTCCTGAGAGGGGCAGAAGCCACCGGCTCCTGTCTTGGCCTTCTGGGACACTTTGGTCAGGTCCCCCGCCGCGGCATGCACCGGGCTGGCGGCACCGCTGCCGCAGGAACCCCGCTTGGGGGTGCCGGGGCTGGGCTGGGGCAAGGCAGGCGGCTGCTTGCTCTCCCCGGAGCTCTGCCGGGGCAGATCCGCCTCAGGCCCAGCCGTGTTGCTGGAGCAGCAGAGGCCCTGAGCTGCCCTGGGCGCTGGAGGCTGCTGTGGGGAGGACAGCGGCTTCTTGGGCCTCCGGGCCGCGTCGTCAGTCGGCACTGCGGCCGCCTGGGTGGCTCTGAGGGGCAGCTTGGGTGACGGGGACCCTGTGGGCAGCTTCGGCAGGGCGGATCCGTTCGGCAGCTTTGGCCCCATGCCCGGTGTGCTGCGGGCCACAGGGACTCCTATCTCCTCCGGCCCCAGCAGCTTCTTGCCCGACAGCACATCTGGTCTCTGGGCAAGGAGAAACGGGGACGTTCAGCGAGGCTTCAGGGACAGAGCAACGCTGCCCTCGCTCCTCAGGCCCACGCGGGACCCTTCCCACAGACTGCTCCCCGTCCACCCCCGCGAGGCCGCAGCCTCTAGCAGGAGCAGCCCTCGGGACTCACCCGGCCCAGCAGCGGCGATGGCAGGGGCCCGTTGGTCACGGCTTTCTTCATCTGATCGGAGACAACGGACGGGCGGCCAGGCAGGCTGGGGGCAGCTTTGGCAACGGGCCCTTCCGAGCCCTTCCTGGGGCTGGGGATTCTGGTGAAGGCAGAGCGCGCACGTGTTAACGGGGGGGATCGGAGCGGCCGGGCCGGGCTGGGCCCAGAGGCGTACAGGAGAAGCCGGAGCCAGCAGCTCAGAGGCAGCGATGTGCTCCTCATCTGCGCCAAAACCCTGACCGGGGCCGGACCTCTCCCTCCATATCCCTGCCAGCCCGTGCACCCCACAGCATTGGGGTACTCGTGCCACGCCACCCAGGCACGTGCTGACAGCCCGGTCCCAAAACGCAAGGGACCTGCTGGAGGCCAGCGAGGCCAGGAGGCACAGGAGACCTCACCTCAAGTAGAAGAGCACGTAGGCCTGCTGGTTGAGGACCACCTTGATATTGCTGCAGTGGACCAGGGAGTCGTTCATCTGATACCACTGCCCATTACTGGCCTGCAGGAGAACAGAGCACAGGGTCGGGCCTGCCCAGGGACCCTCCTGGCCGTGGAGCGGCACGAGCACCTCCCTCCAGCACAGCGCAGCGCCTCGCCACGGCAGCGGGCTCCGGGCTTCCCGCAGCACAGCACGGCCTGACCGGCGCTCCGTGCCACACGCCTGCTGAGCGCCCTTCCCACACGCCGCAGGGACCCACGAGCACCACCAGCCCGGCCCAGAGCCCCCGGCTCACCTTCACGTAGCAGTAGTAGTGTCCCGCGTGGCAGCTGTACCCGGAGTGCACCAGCACCGCATACAGTCCGTACATGACAGGATCCCCATTATTCTGAGACATGTACGGGCGGATGTTCAAGAACTCGGGGTAACCCACGTCCTGTGGGCAGAGGATGTCTCAGGAGTGTTTCTTGCTAGAGCAAAAGCAGCTCCAGCTGTCCTACGAGTCCATCTCTGCAGGGAGGAGACCCAGCTCTCCCCAGGCAGAGATCACAGCAAGGAGGGTGCTGGGATGGGCCAAACCCCCACTGCACATCCCTGGCCCCGCAGCACTGCTGGGGAAAAGCTGTCGGGCTGTGGCAGAGCTCATGCTGTGCACAGGACCCCTTTACCCTGCCTTGGGCAGCAGGGCCTCGAGCCAGGGGACTGCCGAGCTCTCACCTTTGTGATTTTGCCTCCACTGAAGTTGGCAAAGCGCTTCAGTGAGAGCGTGAGGACGTTGGAAGCTCGGTGGATGGTGAAACGTTTGCTGGCTGGCACTTTCTTCTTGCATCTGCACAGGAAGAGCTCAAGCTATCCAAACTATTCCACCACCCAGGTGACTGCTAGTCCTGGCCAAGGGGCAAACTCCACGGAAGTAACCATGCTGACGCCAGGCACCAGCTCACGGCCACGTCTGCTACCCACACCCTCCTTGTGAGAGGAGGCAGCCAGAGCAGGGCCTGCTCCATCACAGGCTCCCATGGCCACATGTCCCACGCTTCAGTTAGGGCTGCCCCCGTATTGCAGCAGCCTTTTGCTGCTCCCCACCGCGGGCGCCGTCCCACCCGCAGCCCCCGCTCACCTGGCACACATGTAGGCATTCTCCCCGCTCAGCACATCCGACTTCACGAACAGCTCCAGCGCTCGCACGATGTTTGCAGCTTGCTGCAAGGACAGAGGAGAGCTCAGGGAATGTGTGGCCTGTCCATGCTTCAGCACGGCTGGATGCCCCAAGAGATGACACCGAGCACGAGGCCACAGCCGACATTGAATGTGGGAGCCGGCCACCACCTCTGCACTGGCCAGCATGCCATAGGGATGGCTGGGCGGCTGCCCAACACCACGGAGCCTCAGCAGAGGAGCCACAGCTCCGCTCCGGCTGCAGGCACTGCTCTGCGCAGCGGAGAAAGCGGCACAGCAGAAGCTGCTTCCCTCTTGCCTGCACGGTGGCTTGACACTTGTGTGAGAACAGTACTGGGGCAGCTGCAGAAATGTCCCCTGTGAGAACAGAGGTCCTCCCGATCCTGGCTGACATACCCTGATCTCTAGAGCCACGTCCAGGTAGGGGTCATAGGTGTCCGAGACACTCTTGCACACTGAACACTTCACTGTAAAAGAAACAGCAGTCAGCACACCCTGCCACATCTGCACCCACCACCACAGCAGCTGCAGCACTCCCCCTCTCCGGGATGCCAGCACCAGGATCTCTGCTGCATGCTCGCAGCCTGGCAGGGAGGAAGGCTGGCAACGCCGCCACATGCTGGCACAGCAAGTGTTGCCAGACAGCTGCAAACACTGATTCCTTTGCTGGGTGACAATAAGCCAGGGACCCACAGCCAACAGCTTTCTGCATTGCCACAACAGGGGCCAAGACCCACAGGCACTGCAGGAGTGGAGAACTGCAGCTCTGGGTAATTTACACATGCTTAGCTATTTTTCCCAGAAGATTTTTAGTGCAAGACTCTCAGAGTAACAGCAGCCCGTGCTCCTGAAGTCACAGACCTGACAGCAAGCACTCACCACGGGACCGCAGGTATCCGCCAAAGATCTGGTGGACCAGCGTTGTGGCCTGGGTCTGGCGATCCAGCCTGGAAGAGAAGCGCTGGATCTCACACTGCCCCTCCGCACGGCTACACAAGAGCCACCCCTGCAGGGCCACTGCTGTGTTCCCAGCACAGGTGCCCAGGCACACACCGCAGCAGCACAGCCCATGCCCCTGCCCAGCCCATGGGGAGCACAGAGAAGCTGCAGCCTTTCTGCTGCTCCCGGTGCCAGAGCCCAGGGGGCACCAGGCTGCGGGCACACAATGCCCTCCACGCGCAGCCGCTCCTGGCTGGGGCTCAGAGCCCAGCGCTGAAGACAGAAGCGATGCCGGTGCCCTGGGACAGAGGGCCCCGGGAAAGCTGCTCCCCCACCGCCACAAAGCTGGGGCTCCACAAGTCAGCACGCCCGGATTCCTCAGCAGCTGGGCCAGGACCCAAATCCCCAGCAGCCGCAGCACCTGGGGACAGGACCACAGCCGCGCCAGGGCAGAGGAGCTGCGGTGCGGAGCAGAGGCCGGCCACCTGCCCCAGCCCACCCCAGCACGGCCACCTCGCACCGCCCTCCCGCGAGCGCAGCGAGGGGACGCAGGCAGGGCAGCAACGTACTTGGTGCAGCCGTTCAGGCAGGCCTTCTGCATGGCATCGATGGTGTAACGCAGGAACTCGTGCGCGTCCTCCTGGCTGCCAAAGCGGAAGTGCCGGGCAATCTCTGCGGGGGAGAGAGGGATCAGCCCCAGCACGCGCAGCCGCTGCCCGCCACTGCCGCCGGCCCCCCTCAGCACAACCCAGAGTCAGACTCGTGCCGGCCGCAGAGGCAGCCCCACGTGGCCCCTGGAGCAGCTCGGCTCAGTGAGTCATCTCAGAAGAGCTCACTGCCAGGACCTGCCCCAGTCTCAAAGGTTCTGCTCGTACGTTAGTTGCCGCTGACGAGCACGGCTGCGGGAGGGGAGGGCAGCCGTCCTTACTCTTGAGGTCTCGGATGAAGGACACTGGCTTGATGGCGTTGCCACTGTTGGCAAAAGCCTGGATCATGTGATTCTGCATAATGCACATCATGCAGAAGCCTCCTTGGTGACCTGGGGCAGGGATAGAGAAGAAAGGACGTTGAGGACAAATATGGGATAGATGGAGGCAGCACAGGGGAAGGGGGATCTCTGGTCCAACGCAGCACAGCCGTGCTTAGCCCTCCCTGTGAGCTCCGTGCTACAGCACAGCGCAGGAGCAGCCCAGGTGACAAGGACCAGCACACGCCATGCCACCTAGCACAGCCCAGGTCACGACACAAGCCACAGCAAACCCAACCATAAATGAAAGAGCATCCATGTGGATGGCAAACAGGCCACAGGTACCTCACCAGAGGGGCCTGTGGGCTGGCAAGCCAGGGAGACGCTGCCGGAGCCCCATGCGCTCCCCTTGGCAGCGGGCTCAGGGCTCTGCCCGCCAGGAGCCACCCCTGACAGCACCCACCGAGCTGGGGTCTGCATGCCACGCAGCGTCCTGTCCCCACAGGCAGCGACTGCTGGGGTCCTCCCCGCTCAGCCCCCAGGAAGCCAGCAGCCTCTGCTGGACCCAACTTGGTCCCAGCTGCTCCCAGCACAGACACGAGGACACAGAGCTCACAAACGCTGCCACGGCCCAAAGAGCGGGCTGTACACAGGAGGGTACAGGGAGGGAAGGGGCAGGCGGGAGCTGGGGAGGCACGCCCGGACCCCCGCACGCCCATCGCCGGGGCCACACGCAGGGGTGCTGAGTGCAGCCCGGGACACGCGAGTGCTGCTCCCCAGTGCCGAGCCCCCCACTCACAGGTGCGGCTGTGCTCCTTGGAGAGCAGGTAGTTGGCGAGCGGCGGCGTGTAGGTCAGGCACTGCACCGTGGAGTTGAGGAAGCAGGTGTTGCCCAGGTTGTGCAGCCCGGCGCCCACCCGGTAGATCCGCTCCCACTTCATGGAGAGGCGCTCCACGGGGAACAGCACCTTCTGGGGCGCGGGGACGCCGTCCCCCAGGGCATGGTCGCTGCCTGCGGGGAGCGGGGCGGTGAGCGGCGGGGCAGGGGCACTGGGAAGCCCGCCCCGGCCCCGGGCACGCACCCTGCTTCCTGAGCGGCCCCTCCGGGGGTGTCTGGCGGGGCCCGGCAGCCTCAGTGCGGGGGTTCAGCAGCAGGTACTTGCCCCGCAGCAGCTCCAGCTGCCCGGAGAAGCCGCGGCTGGCGGGCTCGAACTCGATCTTCTGCAGCAGCACCTTCTTGGCCGAGGCGGCCAGCAGCCGGCCCAGCTCCCCGTCCTCGCTGGGCTCCCTGCGGCCCGGCTTCAGCGCCTCCTTCAGCTTCTCCACGATCGGCATGGCGGGGCCCGGGCGCTGCCGGCGGGGCGGCCCCGCGGGCTGGGCTGGGGAGCACGGGCGGGTGAGCGGGGGACACCGCCGCGGAGACC
>VXAL01005446.1:98471-111334 GCA_013399475.1 Chauna torquata | reverse complement strand
TGTTTTTTTTTTAAAAACACTCACCACTCAGATTGGCTGAATAGACTTTCAGGACAGAGTATGTGATGGAATTTGGTTATTCTTTGTTATTTGTTTCCTGGATCCACCAGTTCATACAGCAAGAGCATTTGATACACAAAGCAAGAGCACAGGTATCACTGTAGAACAGAAGATTCTAGACTCACTGATCACCCATTTATGTGGCAAATACCTTCCCACCTACATATTTTTGTTTGATATTTCATAGGATGCTTTATTTATGTCTTACATACAAAAAAAATTAATCTAGTTTTAAAAAATGAACATATGTTTTGCCTATTACTGCTATTAGTAATATTATCTTGGGATGTTTCACCAATAAAAAACATTTCCCATTCCAACTAGTGACCTGCTCTTTCAGGCAGGAATCATCCTGCCTGAAAGTGAATGCTAAACACAAGACCCTTGTTCATTAAGTTTCCTTATGAGGTACCCCAACAAAGTTATCAACAACAAAAATGAGGTAGAGCAACTAGCCAAATTTTCCCAATAAGAGTTGTCAAGAAGAAAAAAATATGAATAAAAGTGGAAAAATACAGCAACATAACAGTGTTCATTCTTCTTTAAAGAAGGAAACAGTAAAAAAAAAAAAAGATAGTAATTACTTTCTCATTTTTTCTTTCCTAATACCAAATTAAGAAAGCAAAAAAAACAACAGTCCCTTATAAAAACTTTTAAGGCATTCATGTAAACAAAAATAAGGAGACAAATAACACTATTAAAGTTTCATAGCTTCCAATTTCCTAGGACTGTTTTTGAATACCATTACTATATGAGGCAAACTTATGGCACCAAATCGCAAATGAAAGAAAAGACAAAAGTGACAGTAAAACGTGACAAGGGCAGATCCAGAAACCTTTCTAAAGTTATTAAAAAAGGTGAGGCTCTGATTCTGACTGCTAGTTCTGTTATACACTCATAAGGGCTTAAGATTTCTAAGTACTGCCTGAAGAATAAGGTGTCACCATGAGCAACTTTTAGGAAATGTTTCTTCAATAAGAAGAAGCTGTAGTGGAAGAATACACGCCTCATGTNTTAACGATAATGCCACAACAGTGGGATAGTGTCAATGTCTGTCAATAGTGAGCAGCCATTAGTACCATCTCCTAATGAAACTCATATATAGAAATACAAAATTATTAATTGTAGTGCAGCCTACTTCTTGCTTGGTCTCTGCACCAGAGGAATGGAAAGTAAAAATTGTGATGCCAATTTAAAAAATAAATAAGTATCAGATTTGACAAGAATCTCAATTACAGACCACTAAATTCACAGAAACTTTAAGAACAGAGATCATTAAGTGAATAGGGATTTTTTGTTTGTTTTTTAATTGAAGAACAGCCAGTACGGTTTTATTACTCAAACATGCCTCAAATCTACTGAAGTTCCTTGAAGGCTTTGGCAAGCATGGAGAGGACTGATCTAATGCAGCATGCTATAAATCCCCCAAAGCTTACAATAAGTTACTGAATACCTTAAAAGAAACCAAGGTGATACGGAATAACAGGGATGCTCCTTTATGGCTTAGTAACTACTTAGAAAGACAGAAAACTACAGGTACAAGTTGTTTTTCACAGTCAAAGACAGCCACCTGGCATGTGTACTGATGCTCATATACTTCAATATTTCTATATACATTTTGGAAAAGGGAGTGAAGGGTGAGGAATAAAATTTGCACAGGTAGTGGGAATCACTGAAACTACAGCTGACTCAAGAGAGTTGCAGAAAGACAATATTAAATGACTAATGTGATGAAAGAGCTCTGAAATTTAAATGCCAACAAATGCAAAGTAATGAGAACACAAGACGACACAGTCACTGATTAGTTTTTTACAATTAGATAAACTGCTTTCACTACACATTTATGGGATTCCTATCCCAACACACATTTATTTTTACATTTTGGCTGTATTGCATCAGTCTCAGACATCTTGGCATGCAATTCCTGCCTCAATTTCTCTGTGAACACAGGAAAGAAAACAGCAAGAAGAAAGGAAAATGTCATCTTTGGGGGGATAGAAGAACCTATACTGCAAATTGTATACTGTAGAAATGCAAAGAAGCAACTCTGTTGACTAATACTAGATGAATGAAATTGACAGTAAAAGCCCTTTCAGTTTCTAATGATGTCAGTGATACTGTGTAGCCAGAACAGAAAGCTAATTGTCACCTCATCGTTTAACATCAGCACCACACACAAGAGCAAAGTATTAAGTCAAGTCCACTTCTGGGTCAGATCCTACATGGCTGATTAATGCTCAGGAAGCATTTTTTCACAGATGGAGCAAAGAAGGAAGCTGACACCAGGTGAAGACACATGCCAGCTACCTCCTGGAGAGACATCCTCCTCCCCTTCCTCTCCCAACATCAGAAAGTGATGTGCTCCCTGGGTACATCTAATTTTCATAAGTCACTGAAGCTTTTTGTCTAACTGCAGAAGCTGCAAGTTTTCTTCCTCTGTGCCTCAGAAGGAAGACGACATTTCTAGTAGCTGGGTTAGTGAGAGGACGAAACAGACATGCCAGTTTGGATTCAAATGAAGTCACTACATCTCTGCAGATAAGAAAACAAAAAAATTCTGAGTATAGGTTCTAAGAGGCACCCGTAGTTATGGTAGGAACTGCAAATCTTTCTCCTGAAGTAACTTAAATCTTCCTACACATTCCCAGATTGTAACTGCTTTCCAAATGGGATGTTTTTCTTTGCTCTCAAAAAATAAACTCTAATTCTTATCCAATTTTAATTTTGCACTAGTATCCTTCCACAAATATTAAAAAAACTAGTTACTATCAGAAAATGTAGAATCTCAACTATCAAGTCAAAAGCAACGTTTTTCATGGTGTTTGAGCGCCCTCTTGTGCCATGAAGTGCAGCTTCTCACTATGTCATCATTTGGTTGGGGAACAGACCATCACAAAAATGACACCACCTGCTCTCATTTTTAGCTGGATTGTGTTCAATATTTCTTAGAAATAAAAACATGCTAATTAAAAACTGAATACAAGATAAACTGCTAGATTTCAGTATCTCTTGATGTGCTTTAACTTACAAAAATGCTTTAAGAGTTTAATTTGGTACCTTCACAGGTCTTTTTAGTTCAAACACGCTAACATGTTTAATGGATTTCAGCACCTGATTGAGTGTAGGTAGAGCTGTGGTTTGCTTTGCGAGACCCTTCTTCTGTCAAAAGCTGGCTACCAGAATTTGAGCACAAGATTAAAGCATGAAAAGCTTTACAGATTAGATGGAAAAGGACAACCTCAAGCTTGAACTCCTGGCTACCCGTAAACTGACAGCCAATGATAAAATGCCCTTGAAACAAGAAAACCAGGGCTCACAACTCTTGAAGCACGAAAACACATGCTGAGCAGAACTCCTGTTCAACATGATGCTCTGCGTATGAATCACTCACCTACTAATACCTCACCGACCTATTGTGTACTCCGGATTCTACATAGTGCTATCCTTGGACAGAAAGTATGGGAGACCTTAATACCAGCAGGTCTTAAAAAGCAGACATACCAGAAGTAGAATGAAATAGACAAGAACAGAACAGGCATTGGTTCAGTGCAGTCTGGGGATTAGCTACAAAAAGGTTCTTTTTGACAGAAGTTTGAGGGAAGAGTAAATACCCCTAACATAACTCTGCAGAACCTACTGCCTAGCAGACATAGGATTGAAGATACTGATGATGATGAATCTTTCAGAAAATATTCTGAACTCCGAATTAATTAGCTTTTCAATGAAGAAACAAAAAAAAAAAAGGATCAAGCAGCAGAAAGACGGCAGAACATCCCAATGATCAATCCCTTACAGTCTTCCCCCCTTTCCCTTCAGCTGAGAATTAACATTTTTAATATATAAAATATCAAAATCAAAGCAAGACACTAGCCAAGAAAATGGGCTCTCAAAGTAGCCATTAGTTCACTTCATGCATGCATTTCCTGTAATCTACTCAGAGATTCCTCTGACCTTCTCACTTCTTAAACACAGGCATTACCTCCTGCATTGTATCTTCTCCTTGACTTGCTTGGAAAACATTAGAAAATGTTCACATTCCTAACTGTTTAAAATGATGAAATAATATGTTTATTTATGTTTTAAAATATATTTTTCCTTTGTGCCTACGTTCTTCTTTCCATCCATCTTCATACTTAATTCTCTGTTTCTTAGGCCTTCTCTGTATCCCAGCTCCTGATCATTCAACACTTGCTCTTCTCACTGCACTTACCTGGACTTGCACTAGCCAATGTCTTGTTCCCTGAACGGATCTTGCTGCACGGGGTGGCTGCTGGTTTTGTATCCCCTTCTCCCCCTTTTGCTTAACTTTAGAGAGGCAAGACACTGGGTACCTAGTGCCACGACCTGGGGAATAACCTCAGCCTTAAACGCATGCAGGGCAGCATGACAAATCAGAAAACTCTTAGTCCATTCAAGAAAAAAGAACCAGCAAACACTGAACATAAAATAGAGACCAGGAACTTGGAGCCATGGAATTTAAAGCAGAGGAAGGGAGGAAGCTCAAATGTAGCCTGGAAATACAAGTAGCTGTTCAATTGTTAAGCAGTATTTAAAAAAAAATGGTTTCCCACAACATATTTGTCTTATATTTTAGTCTTTTCCAGTGGAAGTGCATATCCTACTGCTACTAAGCAAATTTAAGCTTAATGGCACTATGCTTATTAGTTACCCTTTGCAGACTACCAAGAAATAATTCACAAAACACAGACCCAATTCACAAAACCCAAGCATGGCTGTTTTCAAAGGAGGCAAAAAAAAAAAAACAAAACCAATAATGACATCTTAGACTGGCAAACCGAAGCAGAGAAAGGACAACAGAATTGCTTGCAATCACAGGATGTACTGGCATCAGTGGCAGAGACAGAACTCACTAGTTCTGTCCCAAAGTCCCTGCTTCAACCACTGGAAAACTAAACCCTTGAACAGCTCTAGACAGATAAACTAACCTGTGAACAGCACAGCACCTACCCACGGTAACTACTAGTGTGCATGCGCTTATGCTGTCGCAGCTTTCATTTAACAGCGCACATTGCGCTCCATCCTGCAGCAGAACCGGCCGTCAGAACATGTGCTAATTCAAAGAGGAACCACGCTTCATTCTGAAACACTGGAAAACCACTTGTGTGTTTTGGCCACTACTACAGAATCAATTTGTTGTGTAGGTCTTCTGTTCTGCTCCGGTAGCTTGGAGTTCAGTAATACTGATATTTTCCATTCTGCACTACAGAAATGAACAGTTATGAAGAAATGATAAATGGTTCTAATGTAAGTGCATTTTGTCCGCTTGGAAGTTATTAATCCACTAGTACTTCTACCAATCTTGGCACCTCTGAACACAAAAGACTGAAAATTAACAAAACATGGTGCACCAGTGGATTAAGATCATGAAGTAACAGCATACAAAGAGGTTAGAAGCTGTTATTTCAACTGATTTCACATTTGTTTTTACTTAACAGACTTATCTTACTAGAAAGGTTTAATATTCCTTTAAAAATTAAAATAATTATTATATATTTGTTAGATACATTTCCAACAGATTGCATGATTTTTGGGGAAAGATTTCTCCCTTTTTTCTTGTTCATGTTTTTTTTTTTTTTTTTTTGAGGTAACAATTATGATTCCTGGCTCTACATACTAAAGTACTGCAAATTAACAGCCTCACTAAATGATAACAGTCACTACACGTGAAACCAACACTATGCGTTTGTCATTTTGTGTATTTATGATTTTAACAAGATTTACAGGGCACTGATTTCAAGATTCTGGAAAGAAACGAGTACTTTGGAGCAGATCAAATTTAATTGTGAAACAAGGCAAATTCTTTCTGAACCGCAGCAGTAAAGCTAGAGAAGAGAGACAAGTACCTCATAATTTGAGAGGAAATCTAGTAATTTTGATCGAGACGAGATGTAGAGTAGTGGTGTCATCACCCGGCGAACAAACTTTTCAATATAAACAGCACTCATAGGGCCTTTGTATTCAATTGGTCCAAAACTAGTACCAAAAAAAATAATAAAACATTAAGACTTAAACTAACAATAGAGAGAGTGGTGGTGGCAGAGATAGGAGTTACATAAACAGCATGCTCAGCCTCTTGGGAATTGCTCTCTGTGTTAATTATCAGTGGCTTCTGCAACTGATAGAGGAGTTGTGTTAAACGAAACACAACACTGTTACTGAACTACAGCTTAGAATCCTCAGCTGAAATTGCAGCGACTACAGGTAGGCATGATGTGTTGGTGGGGACAAAGCGATGGAGACCACTTCCAAGTCCCATTAAAGAAGCTGGTAAAACCCCAGAATGAATTATACAGTCACATGCATATCTTTCTGCTTTGTCCAAAGTAAATACATGTGACTTAAAAATATAGATCTGAAAAAATGCTATTTTCACTTGATTTTTATTTTTATATCTTTAGACTAGTTCTAACAGTATCAATCCAAAAAGGTGAAGGATTTCTTTACATAGACATTTACAAGTACCACTCAGTAAAGCAGGGACAAATCCAGTCACGCTGCTGATGGACAGACTGAGCAAGTCTACAGCTTCTCCCCCAGCCACCCAATGAATAGCTTGCGCCACATCAGGTAGTACTAAAACAGAAGGTGGGCCTTGTGGCTATGACTCCCAGACCTCCTCCTTCATCACCTTGAGATCTTGCATCTAATTTATTATCATTAGGTTGGACAAAGCATCACAGTCTAAAATGAAATCAAACAATAAAAGCACAAGGAATTAGTCCATTCCCACTGAAGAATTTAATGTGATGCATTTTTTACAACATAGTTTATACATATACACACACACAAAAAAATCAAACTTGCACTGATGCAGATGTTTTGGAATGGTTTCTGAAGCCTACTAGATTAATCTATATCCTACATTGGTTTACTACAAATTTTTGCCTTAACAGCAACATGCACTGCCTCAACATATCACATGCACCATACACAACATTAGAGGCTTAAAATCTCAGGCATGACGGGTATATTGCCCTCTGGAGGTTCTATGAGGTTATCAATATGAATTTACATCTGATTTTGTTGCAAGTCTGTTTAAGGATATACCAATCAGTTATTAGATGGATACACTCGGGTACTGTCAATGTGTTGTTATTTCAACTCAATGCATGTCCCAGTAAGATTCTCCTCTAATTTAACTATCTGTTCCTGTTGCTTCTTTTTTGTTTGTTTTTTAATTACACTTTGAATAATGTCAGTACCATTCAAAGTGCAGCTGACAAAGATTAGGAATGTTTCCCAACACAGAAATCCCCAAACCAAACAAAGTCAGCCTCTGTAATGGATGAGAGCTGCAGTGCAAGACTTGGGTGCACAAGAAAAAATACAAGTGAGAAACTACACAGCATCCACCTCTATTGTACCTAGCATCAGAAAAGCATTTTCTGCTCCACACAAAAAGAAAAAAAAGGGCTAATACATAAAAATACTAAAAAATAATCCTGAAATTATATAAAATATATAAAATAAAATGTCATCGTAACATTTGGAGCATAAAAAATAAGTGTAAAATTCAAATTTAGACAAATGTTTTCAGTACACAGTTCCATTTAAACACGCACCTAAATTCCACCAACTTCAATAGCCCTTAAATACATACTTGGCTGCTGTCAAAAATTGGGACCAGTAAATATAATCCACCTACAGATCAAGCAGAAAACTGAAATAAAAATAAATCTGAATTCTTTGCTTTTCATTAGAGAGAGAACTTCCAGGAGATGCATGTGCAATACAAATTTTCCTTAAGGATGAAGAATTGAGCAACATGTCATTTAACTGACATTCACAGCCCTTCTCAATACCTAAGCAGCATACATAATGAGCTTCACCCAGAATCTCCTCCTCTTCAGCTGTTTATTATAACCTTAGATGCAGCATTTTGAATATGCAACATTCTATACAATACCTCTGTTTTGCAAAGTACCAATAAAAAACCCAGACTGTATATATGAAACTCTTACCTCCGGTGGTATAAGTGTATCACAGGAAAATAAAAGAAATGCTTCTGCTTCCTACATTTCCCCTGGTTCCACCAGCAATTAATCGCCACAAACAGCACCTGCAAAACAGATAAAAGTTCACAGCTAACAAAGTACACAACTGTGACTTTCTTTATCTGCTATGTTTTTTCCAATTCATTCCACCTGCTATTTTCAATGCCTTTTCTTACGCAGTATTTCATAGCTGCTCCTCTTAATTCTATCATCCAAGATATGATTTCTCTTTTTTTAAAAAAAAAAAAAAAAAGCTTTTGTTGGTCACTTCTTTGCAACAGCAATCCTTTATGGTCACTTTTCTTTCTAGCTTTTAAGCTTCCTAATCTAAATCCTTCAAATTTACTAACTTTGTCATAACCCGTATTGATGACTTATTCCGCATAAAGGAGCTCAATGAGTGGAGCTTTAGGAAAGCTGTACCTGTGAAGCGTTCAGAGGTAACCAACTGCTAGAAAGCAATGCAATGGCTGCAAGGCCTTTATGATTAGTATTGTCTCCAGTGATCCTGGAACTGGAGGCAAATTCCCTGTAGTTTCTGTCTGAAGGCACACAAATAAATCCAGAAACACTTTTAAGAAGAAACGTTCAAAGTTCCCCATCCAGGAAGAGAAATAACACACAAATGAGCAGGAATCACAGGTTTTCCCCATTTATTCTAACATTCTGTACATAAAATTAAGATGACCAGCTGAGTTACTCCAAGATATGGACATTTGGATCTTACTGGTTCCCATGGGATGACAGAAATTAGCCTCTGGAGATTAAAGAGCTATCGGGTCATGTTTAAGATTCACATCTTCTCTAGAGTTACCTGGTCTGACAATCTGCTGGCCACATGTTCTATTTCTTCTCTTGCTGCAATAGACTGGCCACACCATGGTGCATAGAAGAAATACAGTGCAATTTCCGAATCCTGACGAAGGTGATCTGCATAGTCTAATTGTCCCCGAAAAAGATCAATGACCGGAGATCTTGTGGAGAAAAAATTCACTGGAAGCTTCGCTGGCATTGTTACATCTTTTGCTCGGCTGCAGGAAGGAAGTTAAGAGGGCTCATTGAGGCTCTACAACAGTAATTAAAAAAGCGTGCCCAAAGCCCTAATTTATTAGGGCTAGTGAATGTCATGCAATGACAACACTTTAAGAATTGATGCAAATGACTACAACTTAAATGATCTGAGTTAGTTTCAAGAAATACCAAAAAATCTAAAGATCATCCTTAACAAGCTTCAGAAAGTCACGCTGTCATAACATGCACTATGTTTATGGGTATGTTAGCTCACACTCTTATTGCTGGTTGCTGCCGAACATAAAATTACCAGGAAGAGTGATTTCTTTGGACTTCTTCCCTGGCCTCATCCTCTTTTAACACTTGTACTTTAGGTAACAGCACCCTGATAAGAGAAGAGACACTGGTCATAAAGTTTTGTGATGTTTATACGAACAGACACTATTACTGTGCCTTATGTGCTTTGAAGTATTCTACACTTTATTCTTTTACTGTATTATGAAAAAATAACTGTTTTACTAATGACTTTTAGCATTATGTAAATGTGTATTAGTTTATTTTACTGATGTCAGTGATTAGAGCAGGGACCACAAACCTTGTTAAGGGCATGTTTCCTCTTCAGCAAGAAGAACATACCAACAAATCCAGTCTTGAGTTAAAGACTACACAATATGAGATTATGATGGATTAAGTTTCTTAAGAGAAATGAGTTTGACAAGTAATACCAAGAACATAAACCAAGTACTCAGGAACCCCTGCTTTAGTCTACCAAATTAGCAACCAAACTGAGTTCTGGAACTCAACATTTCCAACAAGTTTTTAATGGTATAAACTGCCTTAAATGCAAGTGTATGATAATGTTCTTTCTGATATTCTCTTAATTAAAGAATATTTCACTAGCTAAATTTACACTAGAGCAAATTAGATTAAAAACTGGACCACATCACTGTAGTGATCAATTTTGCCACAGTTTCTCCTGTGACAGGAAGTTTTAGGAAAGACTGTGCATTTCTTTACCTCGTATCACAATAAAAAGCTAATACAAAAATATTTTTAACTCATTTTTCATTCTTTTGCGGTTAGAATTTTAGTAACTGCATTAAAATTATGGAGCCCTGAACGCTTAAATTCGTACTTTAAGCAACCTCTTAACAACACCGCTACATTTTCAAACCTTACTATCGTTCTGGTTGGTACCTGTACTTTCACAAAACAGACCCACAAAACCAACAGCTCTTCTCTCCTTTCCAGGTTACTTAGCATATAATTCATGGTCAACACACAAAAGTTTCTAAAAGTTATGGAAGTTTTTAATCCATACATAAGAGACAGCTTTCATATCAAATCCAGAGTTTTTAAAATATGAACTGGTTCCTCACGTTCACAATCATTAACTCCACTACTAACAAAACGATTTGTTTTCACACAGACGGCCAAAAACCTAGTTTGTCCCTGGACTTCTACCTTTGGTCCCTCTTGTCTCCCCTCGTCAGCAACCCTCTTTCCCCAGCCCCTGGTCCCTTAGGTCCCCTCACAACCAATTCCCCTGTTTCCCATCCATTCCTGCGCCCTGCTTGCTTCTTCCCCGTACAGAAACACTACTGCCCTAGCACCGGCCAGCGCACACCTGCTGATTACGCACGGAAAGCCAAACATGGCAGGTAAGCATTAACTTCACACTGACAGCTGCTTCTTAGGAGACATTAATTAGAATTTCTCCTCTTAAACATATTCAGGTTGACTATTTTCATTAAACTAATTTAGTAGAGGAAGCGGAGATTTTTAACTAAACTGAAAGTAGATAATCAGTTCACAAGTTACGGTGAGTGGGCAGACAGATAGGCATAGAGCATAATACCATAAGCCTTAAAAACGAGATATGAAATTGGCTCCAAATTGAAAATGTAAAATAGGCCAACAGAAGACATACCATGTTACAACTGAGTTAGGAACTACGTGGCTATCTCCAGATAGGAAAAAAAAATCTCTACTAATTATTAAAAAACCATCACAAAATAAACCAATAGCTACCAGCTTCTTACTCTGATCTGCTCGATAGTGCCTCCCTCTGCAATACCGATGTATAACACAGTACCTTTACATAGTTTTTACATAAAAACCTGAACTCATTTCAGCAGAACAACCCAATGATAAAGGAAAGCTCATGCAAGTGCATTTCAGATCAGCCCCTTTGACTGCAAAGTCCTCCGAGCTGTCGGGCTGCCGCAAATGACATTTGCATAGTGCCAGAAATAGTTCAGGCTCTAAACCACAGGCTTTCCACAATTACACGTGTTAGTTCAGGCTGCGTTTCACTGCTCCTTGAGCCTCTATAAACCTGCAATACCTCAATCCCCAGTAATGGATTGCCTTGTAGTAAAGGAATTCTCCCCTTCCACACATTTTATCCACAGGCTGTAGAAGTTACTTGCTGTCAGCGTAATGGCAGTAACCGTACTCTGGTGCTGAGACTTGTCTACAAACCAAAGTGACATGTGATGAGAAAGTAAGCACTGCAGTTGTAGTTAACGTGTACAATTAACCATCCTCCAAATCGCACACGGGATTTTTAGGCTTAAATTTTCTATGTTTCTGACAGCAACACAACACGGAACACTTTTCTGATATTAGTTTGTCTATTTAACTATACTCTGAAAAGCCAAAACCCTTTAATCAAATTTCCTGTACAGAGTACAAGGTGATGAGAAGCTTGCTCCAGGAATAATTTGTGAGCGTTCGAATACAGCTAGCAATAAAATGAAAGGTACGTGCAAGTTTTTAAATAAAGCAGAACAGTAAGAAAACAGAAGCATCACTGTAAATGTCAAGCACAGAAAGAAAACATACATATTTTTAGTAATGGACAGTTAAGCAGGAAGGCAATTAGATTCAGAAATCCTTCAGCACACATTCCATAACACAGCAAGAGCTTTACACTGTCACCTAAAGGATCCGGTGACTGTGAGACATTGCAACAGAGGCACTGCTACTCACAGAGCAACTTGTTTAAAAAGACTTAAAGTTCATCCTGATTCATATAATACGTTCTATGTGGATGAACGAGAAGGGAAGGCCTTCATATTTCTGACACGCTACCTGTGAATCAAGTGTTTCTCTGCGCAAACACGTGTCAGATTCTGCACAATAGGGAACTAATCAGATCCGAGAGACCTTGCCCCACTCCCAAAATTTAACCCCAGATGCAGATGTTCTTAAATCTGTACAGCATGACCTCAGGTGAGCAAAAGTCACCTTGACCTAAAATCCCATCCGCAGCACCCGGACCCCAGATTAGGCTCCAGAAGCGCGTGGCCCGGCTGCGGTGCATCACCTGCCGATGCACGCACCAACCTCCTCTGCCCCTTCAGCTGCAAACGTTCCTCGGAGCCACGACGCCCACGTACTCGTGGCTCGCAAAGCAGAGCTGAAGAGAGCTTCGCAATGAAGGCGGCCCCAGCTCCCAGAGGGGCGGCGGTTTGGGCAGGGGGGAAGCACCTTTCTGTCCGAACCAGGTGCGGATACCGGGCGGGGGCCGACACCAGCGCCCGAGGCAGGAGGGACCCGCTCCCCCCGCTTCGCACCCCCGGGCGGGCGCAGGCGGCTGGGAGCCCCGAGGAACGGCTCTGGGGCCCGGGCCCCTCTCCGCGCCGAGGCGAGGGGCAAAAGCAGCCCTCCCAGCGCCCCGGCGAAGGCACGCGTAGCTCGGCACCCGCAGGCCGCCGCGGGGCCCGGCGGCACGGCCGCGGTTGCCATGGGGACGGCATGTCGGCGGGCACC
>VXAL01005446.1:84867-98030 GCA_013399475.1 Chauna torquata | reverse complement strand
AGGCGCAGAGGCGGCCGGGAGCGGCCGCGGCGCGGGGTTTCCGGGGAGACGCCAGGAGAACGGTTCTGCTCTTCCCGCAGCGCACCTGTAGCGCTCCCGCAGCCGGGATCGGTGCGGTAAGGCGGGGGGCTCCCCCTTGTTGCTCCCTAGGGAGACCCCCCCGTTTCCGAGGGGGCTGCACGCCCCTCCGCGAGCTGGTCCCCCACCGGCCGGTAGCGGAGTAATTAAAGACCTCACACCGTCCGTACAGAACAAGGATTTCATATTTAGTTTTGTCTAGAATTACTTCCAATAATTTACAGAGCACTTACATTAAACAATTAAAGCATAAAATTGAGAAAACAATTCAGAAAGGCACACGATACAATCGGTTTTTGTCACAGAAATAACAGTGTCCATAGTACTCTATTTCAAGCTCAGTTTATTACAAACAATGTAAAAAAATCAGCATCGCAGCAGGTGGTATTTCAAGCACCAAGCTAACTGTGTACGCACACTGTACATTGTATTCAAATGTTCCTCAGCCTAGCTTGTAAGGAACAGTTACTACGCAAGTTCCCCTGTGCTATGACTGAAGCTTAAGGTGTTGTTTTAGTATTCATTGTGCTTTTATTTCGTGAAGTGAAAGGGAAACAACGTCCAGGCTTGTCACTTGCATGGATATCACTGAACTTTGGTTCAACACTTTTTACTTACACAATATATGGCCAATGACTACGTTCAGACTACTCAAGTCATTCTTAAAGCTGTAACTATATAAAGTCAGCCAACAACGGAGAATAAAAATACTCTTTGAGAGGAGGGAGAGGTAAGGCATGGGGAAGAATAAAAGGGGGTGAAAAAAAAAAGCCTAACTAGCTATTTTGAATGACTGACTGAAAGGAGCTTAGTTTAAAAAAAAAAACAAAAAAAAAAAACACAACACTGAGGTAACACAGAATTGAAGCTGAAAGTATGATCTGCAGAGAAGCTGAAATGAAACAAATGGGAGCTCCAGTGACAGTAAAGCCAAAGCCAAAAGGCTCCTTTGTCAGAACTGATCTTGGCCCGTGAATGGTTTCCGTTTCCTGTGGTCTGCAGGAAATGGAATTTTGAGCACCGTGCACCTCACAGCTGAGGTGTTGATTCATGCCCAAGTGAAAAGGCTGAAAACATGTCCCAGCACCATGTAGCTCCAAAACGCTCATCTAACTTTGCAAGTAAGTTGGCCATTTTTGTTACTTTAGTAATGTGATGAGCCCAAAGAGTTAATGACAATAAAGAAAACTGCAAACAAGCAGCTGGAGATACAGACACCAACTTTCTAAATTTTAAGCTACAGGTGCTCAAGCTTTTGCTAATAGGCAAACCATTGTTTGTTTTTACAAAATCTCAATCCTGAGAGGCTACATGCAGAAAACAGCTTTGTGTAAAGTTCTCTTTATTACAGGCAACATTAGTCCATACAATAATACACAATACTGACATACAAGTGTAATCTTTCAAAATCATCATTTAAACAGCAAAGACCAAGAAACAGAATTTTAACTACTTCATTTTCAAAAATTAATACGTTTTTCCTCCCAAGATCCTTTTTCAGTAAATTATATTGAAACATACAAATAGAGAAAAAATACCCATTCAACATATATTGTAGTTAAATGGTTATTTTGTTTAAAATCTTTAATAAGAAAATCCTTTTTAGCAACCTACATATAGATAAGTAGCAAACTTTGTTTTAAACAAATCCTCTCCGTTAAAAGATCTGAAGAATTTTCATCCATCATTTTCTCTTAGCCCATAACACTCTGTTTTGTAATACCTTGATACCTTTGAAGTTTTTCAACTGAAGGATTGATACTAGGGGGCTTCCTAGACATTATAACCTCTCTTCCCCCCTTCTATTCCCTAACTTTCTGTCCAACAGGAGGTGAGTAAGCATGTAATACTTCAGATTTTTTTAATCACCACTCTGTTTCATGAGAGCATAGACAGGTCCACTCAATCCCCCTAAATCTACTATATTTTGCTGTTCAGGAGGAACAATATATGCCAATAAAAGCAGAAAACCTGCAGCTTTTCTGTCACATGCTTTTGATTATTGTCAAATTTTCTGGTTTATGCTTCCAGCTGGTAACATGTATATGTCATCTCAGTATTAGTTTAAATCTTTAAACAAAAAACTATATTTTCCAAAGTCATTATCACTGGGAGCAATCAAGTGGTCTTTTCTTGCTTTGCTGAGCTTCATTCTTAAAACTTGTCTTCGTTCTTCCCACTCATGGAGTTCAGCATTTCCATGGGCAAATTTACAGTTGTTTCCTTCAGTGCAAGTACCGGCCATATATCTGTTAAGACAGATTTCAAGTAGTGTTTTTATAGCATTTCCATGACAACTATTGTATCTACGTTATTTTCCTCTGGTCATGTTTTTCAGATACACTAAAATCTTAAGGACACAAAAATAACTGGAAGAGTATTTCCTTTTTAAGTAAGATGACACTAACTCTGTTTAGCATTTGATTATACTTTTCTTTCCTAGCTGTCAAGTATTTGTAGAGAAGACATGACTTTTCTTTTTGTTCTTCATGCTCCTACTTTACTGAGTCATTTAATGCTTGACATCTTTAATTTTGTAAGGTCAAATTATCAGTTACATTAATACCTTAACTCACTAAGCTAAAGAACTACTTTTGTTTAAAAAAAAAAAAAAAATTTCCTTTGCTAACTAAATTTGGTTTTGAAGCACTCAGCATGACTTAAGAATTCATTTCATTCTAGTATTTTTCTATTAAGTAGTAAGCATACCAGTTTGTATTTGCTTTATACTGCACATCTGAGGTCCATTAGCATTCAAAACATCAAATACATTTAGGATGTTACTAAGGGGGCAAGGAAACTTTCATGCAAAGATCTCACCCACAAAATAACTTGCTTTATATGCTATGCAATTTCTCTAGATCGCCAAAGCATTCAAAAATCTTTAACTAGATACTGAATAACAAAGGTCTCTGGACCAGTACAGTAAACTTCTAACTCCAGAATGCAGATTCCAAAGTTTTTAGCTTTCTAAGAAGATTCCAACAGTGGAAAGAACTCCCAACAGGCTTACCAAAATCTACTGCAGTCAGGTAAACAGGCTGCATTTAGGCATTGAAGGGAACAGCAAAATGTACAACCAATGCAGGTAAAAACCAACAGGTCTGTGTCAGTAAATTTCTACTTGCCTTAAAGATCCAGTAACAGTGTCCAACTAGGTACTGTTCTTACGTTCCATGGGTAATGGAAGGCAGATGCCTAAGTAAACTTGTAGTAATACCAACAATATTTTTAGGCAAAGTTTCTCCCAGCTGCAATAAACTTGTGACTCTTTATTAAGGCCACACAAGCAATTCATTTGGTTCCACAATTAGGAAGCTTGTCGCTCCCTAACAGTACATGTTAAAATACTGTTAATTACTTACTTTCTTGTTGAATGATGTATGCAAGGCAAGAAGTACTAGAAGATCATGTGTTAAAACTAGTAACTGCACTAATTATTTACACTCTGAACTGTAATTTTTCAGTATTTTTGACATCTTAAAAAACACATACCTATCACAAATGCTAAAATATCCGGTTGGAAAGCGATACTGCCAGCAGTTTTGATCGTCCTCAGTGTGGAAAACCTTCTCTTTATGCTTTTCAGAAGAAATGTGACCCTGCCATTGTTTTTCGCTATTACAGTTCTTCCCGCACATCCAACAGTGAAAATCCACCTGTTTTATGGGGAATTTGAAAACAAAACATGAGAATTCAGTACTACTAGCACAGAACTGTTCCTAACTGTTCCTAAATGTTTTCTTTATGTTGGCCTGTTGTTTAGCTCAGCAGATACAGTTATTTAAACAATCACCTGAAGTTTATGATCTCCACTGGCTTTACGGGATTCAGAAGAAACTGCTCTACAGTCTCAGTAACAGTCTGCATTTACTGTAGCTAGCTATGATCTACGGAAGCACCAAGAGAGTAAGCACAACAATGTGCTACTGACTGGGGAGAGGGGGGCAGAACAAAAGCGCGAATTTAGAATTACACCTATGATTACTTACTGTAACTTCAGCATAGTCAGTCGGCATATGAATTTGCTTCCCATTTTCTTTATTTGCCGGAGCAGCTGTATCATCTCCTTTTTCTGGTTTTTGACTTTTTAGCCATATCTCATACAACTGCTCCAAGTCTTGAACTAATGAGAGCAGAAGCTAAAATAAGTAATTAGCAATTAAGGCAAGAGTTTGAGAATACTAGACAAATGACTGAGTTTGCAAGCATAATTCAGTCCCCACCTATTGTAAGAAGACAAAAGGAAGGACACAGTGTAGACAGTTACAGAGTTTAGAGATAAGAGCCAAGAGCAGTATCAATCTCTGGCTACCTACCAAGACCCATTTCTGCCTATCTCAGGGACAGTAAGATGTTACACATTTCTGAACAGACACCCAAAGTAAAGATGACAACTACGTCCCTAGATAACAACTATGTCACGGTGTATTAATATCTGAATTCCTAAATACTAATACAAAGTATGCTACAACTTTTGGTGAATTTAGTTTGCTTTCTTGCAGACCACACCACTATCATTTATGTCATGTACTACTTTTCATTTTGGTTACTTCTCCCCTGTAACCCTCTAGTGGTATAATAAATCAACAGCTGAAAGCGCACAGTCATTCTAGCAAACACCCAAGGGTGGGAAGGCGGGCAGGGGGAGGAAGGGGGATATTTCCACAAAGAGCTTGCCACCACGTGCTAGCCATAGAATCCTCGTGTGTCCACATAGCGATATGGAGTATAAGTATCAAAAAACATTGCTCCATGGAGCAATATGCTACTTCTAACACATTGCAAAAATACAATACAAACTACTTCATTGTTAAAATACACTGCAGGCCATGAATATATAATGCAGTTATTTTTACTTAATACTATTTTCAAATATCCAGCCTGCGCTTATTCAAATCAAAAAATAACTGCCTGCAAGGTTTACTACAAAAGGCAGTAAAATAAAGTGGATTAAAAACTTTTTGAGGAACAAGAATGAAAAGCAAAACAGTTAGATTTACAGCACGCCTTTAATGTTTACTTTTTTACTTACTGCTGTTCTCCTTCATATAGGTCCACATCTCTCTTTCCTCGGGACTGTGAGCAAATGAGCAGTTTCCATCATACTGACATTTCTTGCCTGAAGCAATATGATTGCACAACTGGAACATGAATTAAAAAATATTCCTTATGAATATAAAGTAAAATGGATGATAGCAGAAAATGGGTTTTAAGTCTTGTCTAGTGTTCTTCCCCTAGTCGGACATTTATATCACACGAAAAGTAAAATCATGTTTGTTTTCTAAAAAACTCAATTATTGCAGTTATTGTAAACTGTTTGAAGCAAGTACCATGACTGCTTTTTGCCTCCTACCAGATTACCAGACCACACAGATGTTTAAACTATTTCTGAAATGTTTACTGTAAATAGTCAGAACTTAGTCATTTTAAAAAGTGATTTAACTCAGTGCCGTTGATGAGAAAGGGCTTTAGTACTAGAAAAGGACTGATCTCACATGTTAAGGCTGAACTCTGTAGAAACGCTACTAGCATATTCCCACCAGCTCCCATGGGAATTTCTGCAGCACTGATGAAACCAGCCCAATTACTAGTATTTTCCAGTTACCCTATTTTCTTAAGCAAAAATGTTAGTTTTAGGTTAACATACATCAAATTGCAGAGGCACTTGTTTCTTTGCGGGAAGAGGACGAATGGTCATCCACTTCTTACGTTCATTAGACATTACTAGCACCACACGGCGATCTTTGGTCCACCTAGATAAAAATGGATGCATGCAATGAAAAAAAACATTACTGACAGAAGACACACTGTGTCAATAGAAGCAGCACCAGGAAAGCCCAGAATGTTTCTTTATAAAGCTTTCCCTATCTATTTGAGATTTAACTGAATTTTGCTAGAATCTCTACCATAACAGATAATTAAAAAAAAAAAAAAACAAATTGCCAGTGAAGTGTTTCTCATTACCAATTATTAACATACTTCAAAGACATTTACTGTGTTCTGTGTTCTGTTTCAATACATTTTTTTGAACTCCTTGTATGACCTCTTTCCTTAGCAGTAACAAAGTCTCCCAAAAGAGCTTCTGAACAGCTGACAAAAAGGCAAAATTTTCACTTGTTCTGTCTTACTTACGGGTGTCTTGCCTTTGCACTACAGTATTTTTTGTTTCTGTCTGGCTCATTAACTTGACCATTTCTCCAGCACTGACCACAAACAAACTTCATCTTCAAATTAAGTGATCCATATTTCATTTGGTTCCCAAGGATCTTAAGCCAAAAAAATAACAACAACAATAAAAGGTATTTTGTATCTGCAAAGAAATTCATATATAATTATGAATTACCCCCTATGATGAAAGTATACAACATGTGTCCGGAAGCAGATGTTACACTACATGCCTTGTAATAGTTTAGCTTGAAATTTCAATTCTAGACATTTCTTAAAGGATGTGTTTTTATTTACATTATTTCTGATTTAGGTATATGTTCCCAGAAGTTGTGATAATATGAATATGATGTATAAACTAAACAGATAAAAATCCTACATATTGAAAAGACAAGTAAGTGCCCTATGGCAGCTGCCTTTGAAATGGTATTTAGGTTTTATGTTTCACCTAAGACAGAATAAGCAAAGCAAAAAAGGAATTGGATTGAAGCAAAGAAGGCATTTTAAGCATAAGTGCAGCAAGACAGGCTATACTGAAAGATCATTTGGGGACCGTTAAAAGTAAGTAATTTCTGAAATATGCTACACTACACACAGACCTAGAAAAAGGATTATCACCAGAGTTGCTACAGAGTCAGTTTCATGGCAAAATGAAAATACCTGTGATCCATGTGCACTAGCTTCCATGTTCTGCCAATACTTCTTGGATTCTTGAACAATAGTATCATGTGAAATACCTGTAAAGGAAGGTTAAAAGTTCTTGAGCACTTATGACTATTCTAAAATTTCAGACATGCTCGAACTGGAGTGNTGAGGGCTAGTGTGAAAATGCCAGATAACTAATATTTTTTCTAACTGGTCGTTTATACACACACACACACACACACACAAACCTCTTCAGAATCTCATGGGGGCCTCCAAAATAGAAATATTGTATATATCATCGCATTGAAAAGGAAACATGGAAGTTTTTTCTATTACAGATTGCTCAAATAAGATACATCTTTGAGTATTTATTTAAATGTAATGTACTTCGCCTCTGAGAATCTAATTAGAAAACCTGAATTTTATTATAGACCACAGAAACACTATCCAAAATGCCAGCTGACAGCAACTAGACTACCCCTGCCTTCTTTAAAAAGATCTTAAACAAGCTGTGTTAATTAGGTGTTGTTTCAGAAAGGCCATTTTTACAACTATTTCAGCTAAGGTTCCTATCGGAGCTATACAGTGTTCTCACATACCATGACATTTACTACTCTAATTCCACACAAACACAGACTGTCAACTGTGTTTAGATTTGAGGGTTGGTAAACCCTCAAATGTTTCTTTGCTGAGGTAGCATTCCATTACTTCCCACACCTTACATTCAGAAGAGGAGCCTCTTTCAAAGAGCACAGACTGAGCTTTAATTGACTTCGGGTAAGCATGAGGACAGTACAAACACATCCTTCCAAAAATAAAACACATCCTTCTGTGGCAAATCAAGTTTCTTGGAGAACCCAACCTTTACTTCAAAATAGGAATTACAGAGTATTTGCTATCCCTGGCTTTGTAGGGGCAGCAGGTGAGAACAGAAAATAACTGTTTTACTTTCACACAAAGACCTCTAAAGGCTCAGCCCAGGAGAGACAGAACAGGAAATCAGCAAAGAAACAGTCACCTGTTGTCTCTCTACGACTTCCTTACTCCAGAAATTTTCAGGTCTGTGTGACATCTTGTGTTAGCACACTGGTACAAGAATCTAGATAGAAAGCTGAAGCAACAAGGAACCCCTTTTTCAAAGGGACATTGGAGGACAAATCACACAAAGGGACAAAAATGCCAGCAACACCGTACCACATTGGGATTGCCACATTTCCCTTTTTCCTCTATGCATCACAATGATCCAACATGACTACTTACTATGTACAGTACTGTCATACAGATCAAAGTAGCAAGAATAAGCAACTATTATGCAGTACAAATTATTTTCTGCAAACAGTTCATTGATTGTTATAAATTTTAAAACAAATAGGTTATGGAGAGTTTTGAACTCATGACCAAGGAAGAGCAGTAAGTACAAAGACATATAGTTCAAAAGACATTGGCTAGAAATGAAGTAGTAAAACCTGTTATCCTCAAAGAAGCCAACAAAAACAAGCAAGAACAACAAAAAGGCAGTCTAGATGTCCTCTGTAAGCAAGAACAGAAAAACAGGTAAATTGACTAAACATACAGACTACTGAGAGACGGTGCAAAGCTAGAACCATCTCTTGACTGGCTCTCTATGTAAGAACATGAGAACAGCACTAAGCTAAAAGAAAAGTTTAACTACAGAGAAAATACAGATTCTTGTAATGGGGGATGGAGGGAAACAACGGGATAAATAAGATATTCCGAGCCTTTTTTTTCCCCCTTCAATTGCTCTGCAAAAAAGATATTTCATCAAGATCTTCCAAACTTTGAATGTTTAAAAATAAAAAGAAATCCGGTTTGATCTGGATTCAATAACTGTGCAAAATTTCTGGTTTTATTTCAAGAAAAAAAAAAAACATGATAATTAGCTGTTCTGACAGTTTTTATTATTAAAACCTTTCTAATTTTGAATAGGTAGTAGATTTTCTCAATACTTTGTATCACATCTACACAGCTGTTTATTGAATATGCTGTGTGAAAGATTTCAGAGGACTGAAAGTCAATGCACTGATGCCAAGCAACTAATTTCAGGAGTTGAGACAAAGCAGCAGCAGCAGGATTAAAATGAAGACTAAGGTGAGCACTATGCCAAACATACCTGTTTCCTTTTGCATTATCCAGACTTTAAGCTCTACCAGACTGTGAGCATAAAAGCATTTATCCTCTCTTAAGCAACCATAATGCACTTCATGTCTGCACAGGTCAAGCTGACACCGAACTTGAAAAGGGCGGACTTTGGAATACTTCACCATAGTTTCTCGCAAAATGTGGACAAGGCACCTGTTTCAAGAAGAGTCAGTCTTAGATATGCCTTAAAATTACTTTCTTCATGTGTGGCAAAAACATGTAAAATAACCATTGCTTATCACAGGTTATTCAAATGCCTTTTTAAACACTTCTTGAAATCAGAAAACCAGAAGAGTTTCCAAAAGAAAGTAGCACCTAATCATCATTTCTAGGCTAAGTAAACCAACATTACGAATCAGCGCTCTTGTGAAATCCAGAGGTTCCTCCTGTGCAAAGCATTCCTGAAACTAATCCAACTGGATCATTGGTTTCCAAGAGACAAATCATATCACAACCACTTTCAAGAATATATTATAATCTAATTACAAACACAAGTACTTATCCTTTGGTAGAGCATCATTAAAGAAAGAGTTGATGCATCAAAGTAAAAGCCTTGCTCTTATAGCTGTAGTATTTCCTCAAGATAGGAAAGTGGAGTATGAACAAAGCAACTAAAATGCTCCCATTTATGTTACCTTCATATAAAAATTGAAGTATATTAAATATCAAAAATCCATTTAACACTAATACTGCTAATAAATCTTTCTTAGCTTTCAAAGAATAATTAAAGACACTTTCATCATATTACTTTTTATCAATTGAATTAGTAAGGCCTACAGTCTATTGCAGGTAATTGAAGTAAACCTGTTCTTGACTGATTGTGTTAAAACTAAGGTAAAATAAGCAAAACAGACTGAAGAAAGAGCAGACTTACAAAATCCTATATGAATTTAACATCACACAAATAATTATATCCATGCAGCTCACCAGGTAGACAAGCTATTAACAAAATGACAAAGCAGTAGGATTCAAACATGAGGGTGGATACCACTAATTTTGAATGCATTGATAAAGTTATAGATCACTTCCAATTTAGCTATATGAGACAATCCTTGTTCAGTAAGTTTGTCTTATCAATACTGTCAAAGTACCACAGTTAGTTAGCAAGGAAGAGAACTTAATCAACGGCTAAGAAATGAAAAATCAATATTCAAAAATGTCCAGAAATCTTTGCTTTTAATTTGAAGCTTAAAGAGATGATATTTCAGACATACTTGTTATCTTCAAAGTCATGCATAGCAGGGTGAGAACAAGAAGATGAATTATCCTTATTCCTTTTGCTTATTATTCTGGGTTTGTGATCAAAACATTTCTGGAATACAAAAACAAGTAATTATACAGTATGTATTTTATATATTTAAAAATATACCTCACCTTAAATATTTTATCATAGACTTCAACTAGTCTCTACTTTAGAGCTAGTCAGATTATTACTGTATATGCATTTCAAAATATACAAGTTAGTCACGAACGAAAGCATTACCAGATAATCATATTATCTATTACAATTTTTATTGTATTATTAGAAATAAAGCAGCACCTCACAAAGAAACATAAATAATCCATGATGTTCTTGAAGAAGTCGGGACACAGTAAAATTGATCTTTCCATTTCCTCCAAAAAGAGCTTCTCGACTAAAGGCTCCTTTGCGCTCCAGTGTCCATACGTCTATCTCCTCTTGGCAATATGCAAACGTGCAGTGACCTGGATATCGGCATTCCTCTTCAGCAGCAACATCTAAAATGACAACACTGAATTTGACATTGCTTTTACACAACTTCTATTGTAAGTTTATCCTCATGCAGAATGACATGATGAAAATTTAAAACTCCTCAGAAAGGCTGATGCGCGTCTCCATCACCTATCCTTCTCTACTCTAAGGCAACAAAGCTGAGAACCCACAATACTTTTGCTTAAATACAGACAGATACATTTGTTAATTCATACATACTGCAAAAGTCATACAACAATGCTTTGTTGTTGTTGTTTTGAACAGTAAGCGCTCAGGGTACACTGTACTAAGGGCAACAGTATGTAGGTGGCTCGGTGGTGTACCAAGCCTGTGCAACAGTCAGACCAGTTCTTTTGCTAACCTACAAGAAGCTGAAAAAGCTGTCCTGCATATCCCTCCCTGTCCAGAGCATGTCTTTATCAGAATACACTAACTCATGAAGGTGGGTGCATGCTGAAAGACCTGCCGTAGTCAGAGTGCAGGATCCACTTTTCGGGACTGTACTCCATCTCTCCTACTGGCTGGCCAAACAGTGACACATACGCGCACCAAAACTTTTGGGGAATGTTAGAAATCAGAAGGGAACTACTCCCATGCCTTTTCCTAGTAATCAATACTGTATGCATAACTCATAGGAAAAGAAAGGAAATCGGGATGGCCCAAAGCAATACAGCAAAATAAAGCAAAAGTAAGAATATAAAAATATCACACACAGAAGCAAACTTATTCATGATGAAGAACAGAAGTACAGTTCACGTCTTCTAAATAATCACATGAATCGTCAAAATACGGCTCCCCTCATGGCCTTTGAAAATATAAATAGCCCAGTGAACTTCCTTCCCCACCTCCCATGAACAAGAATAAAAACTCGTTCTATACTTCACTGTGAAAAAGCTAAGAGAGATTATTTTGAGTGGAGGCATTAACATTTTACTATCTGTAAGACACGTACCTTTACATATATAATATGGTCCCACATATTGCGTCTTTGTTGGTCTCGGACGTATTTTTTTCCATGATTTATCTTCGGAGTTTTTTATTCTGCCAATTAGAATATCCTTCTTACATTTATGTTCCAAATTGGGATGGTAAGCGTAATCCAATAATTTAGGACCTGAAAATCACAGAAAATTGCTTATATTTACATAAATTGCAGCATACTTCTATCATTTCCATACACAGACTGGCACATACAACCAAACCAAAGTATAAAAATGCACTGTACAGAATTCCTACTTGCACCAGCAAGCCTGAAGAACCAAAATTCATTAACAGCCATGTTGAGCAGAATAGAAAAAAAATAAATACTTACAAAATGACCAGTCTCGGCAATAAAAAGCACAAGTTATTTGGGGAAGGAGTGGTGTGTTACAACCTTGTAAGTAACATGGGACAGCAACAAATTGCTACATTGTTTTCCAATCCCTTTTTATATGTTCCCATAACACTATTTTAAAACTTAAATTGCTTATTTATACAAGCAATGCAGATGAACTCCAAGGATGAGTAAATGGCCCACTCAACCTTCAATTTTTATTATATTAGAACAGCTACTATGTTCAGACACAAACCACTAGGTAAGAAGTACATGTGCCAAAAATATAAATGCCACTCCCTGAGTCTTGTGATTTTGGAAGCAAAAATATGCCTAGGTTTAAACTCTATTTTTAGGATCATACTCAAGTGAAGATTATACACCGCTAAAAGAAAGAAATCAGGGAGTAAGTCTGAAGACTAGCAATGCTCAGTGAACTTTGCTATTTAAGGGACTACGAACACCAAAGTGTGACCCCATTTTCCCTGGACAAGAAGCTGATGGAACAGCACAATTTCACTAGCAGGTAGTATAAGCAGGAGATACTTAAAGGTTTTGATAGAGATGCAAAGAAACAGAAGAAACAGATGCTTTGACATAAAAAGTCAAGATATGAACATGCTAAGTATTTCCACCAATATTTTATAGCTCCTGCTTTTAGCAGAATGCATTCACTGTTTTTTCAAATATCACTTCACGGATTTTTCTTGCAAAAATAATTTAAACCTAGAAAAGAAGTTCTTAAAACTGCAATATTCATCACCCATATGTCTCAATACAATTCCTTATAAGATCCATTACTATGCTGTACTTTATTATAGACACCTGTAACTTGAAACACAATTCTTTTTTTTTTTTATTTTTAAGATTAGTCTTAATAAAAGCTATTGCTTCTAGAATACAGCTCTGTTTAACAGCAACAGCTCAGGCCTAGAAGATTAGTTATATTAAAGCCCGGTACAGGTTAAGATCCTTTGAGTCAACACAGTGGAGTTAATTATTACTAAGGTTTGGAAGCCTCATTACAATTTAGAATTAGTTTGGAAAAGAAAAAAAAAAAAAAAA
>VXAL01005446.1:68570-84835 GCA_013399475.1 Chauna torquata | reverse complement strand
AATTTAAAATTAGTTTGGAAAAAAAAAAAAAAAAAAAAAACAATAAAACAGATGGGATGTGAAGGTTACCAGGTATTTTGAACTGCAGTTCAATTCCCCATGGCCAATCAGGGAGGGTATTGCAAGTTTTTTTTTTTTTTAGTCTTGAGCAAAGGTGTCATTCTTCACAGTACCCTGGGCATTGGGAGGAAAGTGAATACAAAATGTGAATGACCTTACACAGTAAACCTACAGGTTGGGGAAAGCATCTGGTGATTTGTGGTGGTTTTAGGAATCAAGAACCTATTAGGACACAAAATAAAGACAAGAAGAAAGAAGATAAAAGTGTTCTTGAAAGATTATTTCGGTACCTCAATAATAAGATCATATCACATCTGCAAAGAACAAGTCAGAACTGAACACTATTTAGAGCCAAGAGTATGTTAATTTATGAACACTAATATTTCAAATGTATGCTTTTTTAATGTTTGAAAATCAACCCAATTGAGTCGCAAGGCCCCTTACCTTTTTTGACAAAACATAACTGGCAGGCCTGTCTTAGCTCATGTGTGCCTTCTAATGGGTTTCTTCCCGCAAGTGCTGAAGATACAGGTATATTAGCAGTTGCACTGCTAAAAACATTTGAAAAGTCATTTCTAGTTTGACCTGCAATTCCCATGTAATTTTCGGACCCGAACAAACTACTAGGGCCATTTATCTGTTGGAAGAAAGTGTATTTTACTTGATCCATCTCATTTAATTTCTCTAAAATTAAAATCTAGCTTATTTAAATTATTATTCAAAACATAAGAAAGACTGCACAAAAAAATCAAGCACAAACTTAACTACATGTCTAAGAAGGAGACAGAGAGATTTCACAAAAGCCATGCACCCAGCAGACCAAGCATACAGCAAAACCCAACCAAGAACAAGGAGAACAGCAGCAGTTGCCAGGCTATTACTCCATCCTGGCCCATGAGGATGCTATCCTTCATGCCACTCTTCCATATACAATCAGTGGCCAGCAGGGCCGGTATCTGCAGAAAATACACGGCATGACTACAACACAGAGACCAGATGGATTCTCAGACACAAGGCAGTCTCTCTGATCTGTTCCTGTACTAGGACAGTCCTCCAGGACTCCCGACATTTGGCACCCAGATCACGAAAGAGATTTTCTCTCTCTTAGGTTGGTTATTTCACACTTTAACCGTATTTTAGAACAAGTTCCTCAGAATGGAAAAGTGGCTAAGATAGCTGGCAGTTTGCATATCTAAAACAACCTTTGTTAAGTTTTAGAAAGTTTTTTTTTTTCCTGTGTTCATTTACTGCTGCTTTGAGCAGTTGTTTGTACAATTGTTTTCCATGCCAGAACCATATTTTAAGAGTGCCATTTTTTCTTAAAAAGAAAATGCTCCTGTAAAAATTAAGGTCTGTGCTAAGCCCTCGAGGCATTAACATTTGATTTGATGTAACAGAAAACAAAGAAAAATACTTACAAACAATGGGGAATTATTGCTGTTAAGTGTTGGTGTTCCATCTCTAGAAGCTGAACTTGAGAGGTCTAAAAGAACAAAAAGAAGTTCCAATTATTTCAGTCCCTCAAAACATCCTATTCTAAAAATTATTTATCATTCCTGAGAAGTATAAGCATCAAAGGTTTGTTTTCTTAAAAGGAGCAAAGTTTTTTGTTGTTGTTTGCTATGCTGTTGTTCTTTTTCAATTATGTAGAAGTCCCCTTGTAAACAACTCAGCTGAAAAATTACTAGGCAATCATCATCAGCATAACCATCTAATTAATATTAGCATGTAGCTTCGCACACGTATGAAGGAACACAAAGATACTTGTACAGTACTAGAACAGTAGGTAGATAAGCAATACCTGATTATCAAAAATAAGGAGATAAATTTGGGTTTAGAGGATTTTTAATTTTGTAAATTTGGCTTTGTTCTAAAGAGAGCATGCTCTGTAACACTGGTGATTAAAAAAAACCCAAACTTATTTTATCTTTTCTATTCCAGTTCACTGGTTATTTCTTGCTATTTCACAAGATTTCGCTATATAATTACAGTACTCAAAATATGTAATATTGCTATCTTTTCAGAGTACACAATTAGCCTTTCAGGATTCTTGTTTATTGTCAAATCATCAGAAATGATTTAAGCTATAAGTCTTTGTTAAAATAAATACATAAATAAAGCCTAAAGTTAACATGGTTCCCTCTTTATATTTGTTCACCTGAAACCACTAACTTCCACAAGAAATGTTTAAAAAAAAAAAAACACACACACAGATGGAACTTAGGGAACTTACAGCATTCTTATGCAGACCCCAAGTAAACAGCATTTATTTATAAAATCTTGAGTACAATCAACACTGATTATCAGCATTCTTAAAAAAATATGAGCACAGATCAAATTTTACAGAAGTGCTAAATATTACTGAATAGGGGTAAAAATTTATTTGTCAAAAAGGGAAGCCAGCTGGCTCATTCACAATTCTCTCACTCATCATAAGGTTAAACATATTAAGACATTTCTTACCTCTTTTTGGGTCACTGATTGAAAAGGTGCTTAATGGAGAACAAAAATTTTCCAGTGAAGAAGCCAAAGGCTGTGAAAAGATTTCTGAAAGAGAAGGTGAAGGAACAAATCCTGCACTAACTGGCAACGTCCCCAATAGCGAGGCAGAGAAAGGTACGCTGGGAGCTACGCTTCCTGCAGGAATAGGTCCCCTGGCACCTGTAGTTTGCTGGATAAAAAAAATTGAAAAGAAAAAAAAAAAATGTTCACAGGAAAAAAAACTCTCAAGAACACAATGAGGTTTTTACATAGTTTTTGTAAACCTACAAAAAAACAGTAAAAGGTATACTACAGTACTGTACAGAACTACAGTACACTTACAGAACTACACAAACCACATCTCAATGCTAATGCAAGGAATTATCTATGAATCAATGACTTTAAAGGTTCAATTAGCTGAATTTAATAACAGATTTGAATTTTTTATGAACCAGAGCAGAGTTAAATTTCCAAATTACGTTAGAGAATACAATAAGGAAGAGTAGGAGGAGTCAGAAACCTACACGAGTTCTTCTAAATAAAGAGAACATAATTCAAATTGCAGTACAGTAAGCAGTTAAGAGTTAGCTTTAAAACAAATCCTCAAGTACAATCAGACAAGATTGTGCCAATCTGTATAGGCCAATTCACCTTCTTCACCCAAGGAAAAGTACACATCCTTGTCAAGGACGCTACCAAGTTTGGGAGCTTCCCTCTCTACCTCCCCGCTGCTGCCCCAAGAAGCTCCCTCCTTGTCTGCAGGTTCACCAAACTGGTCCGCACAGTTTGGGTAATGTCTGGTCCCCTGGTTGTTAGCCTACAACACACCCAGATTCTGCACATGAGACTGCAGTCTGTCTTGAAAGGTTTTATTTCCTCCTGGCTTTCACTACGGCAAACTTCCTAGGATTTCTTAACAATAATTATGATCTACATTTCCATAACCCATACTACGAAACAAAGTGCATAAAACTTAAAATAAGACCAAGCATTTTTCATTTAAAGAGATCACACAAGACCACGTCTGCAATCAACCTTATTTACAACTGCATCCATAGCTGAATGAGAAATTAAAATCATAACTAACTGAAGAATTAAACATGCCACAGCCTCATTTAACAGTGTGATACCAAGTGCTCCAAATGACTATAAAAGCCAGAGACCAGAGTCAGTAACCTTGCTAGCAAGTTCAGCTCTCTCTGTTCATCAGAGCTTTCATTTTGACTGACAGTTGAGGAACTCTGTATCCTTCAGAATTAGTTCTAACTCTAGAATGACTGTGTAATGAAGAACAACTCTCCAAATGCCTAAATTTCGCTAATAATCTCTAAGAAATATAAAAAGTTAGCCTCGTGATGATCTAACTATTTTCTGGTTATGCAGGACACAGGCCTGTACAAACCTCTGACCGCAGAGATACTAGTGGATGCTCTAAAAGACCACAGTGTAAGTACTACCGTCCCGCAAAGCTGGAAGCAAGTGCTTTACTTGACTTTCTACAGGCACAGGGTGGACACTCCAACACTCTCAGGTTCACAGAGGACTCATTTGCAAGACACACCAGCCCAGACTTCAAATGTCTGCTTCACCTTCCATTGTACTTCCTGGAAGCAGTATCCCTCCCACAGCGGTAGTATTGGTAGCAATATTTCTCAAAGTAGTACCCCTCCACCTGCAGCCTCACTTAAGTTTTCCAACACAGAAAACCAATGTGATTGTCCCTGGAACTCTGCAGTGTCCTAGTATTTTTACAGGCACATTCGCAAGCATACGCATCTGAGAGAATCAAGCTAACTGTACACAAATACAGCTCAATGTAACCAGGAAAGGTAATTCACATTTCACTACCTGCCCACTTTAAAAAAATCTCACCCAAACAGTCTTTTGAAAAGAAAGCAACAAAAAGTCTTACCATTACACTTTCATCTGGATCAGGCACAGAATCAAGCAACTCATCAAGTTCTTCCCCGATAATGATATCTCCATCTCCACAATCTAAACATGCTTCTGGCATAGAGAAAGAAACATTTCCTCCATTTGCCAACACTGCAGAAGGCAAAGAAACCTTTTCCACTTGAAGGGACATAACAGTAGACAGAGATGATATAGGTACTGATGTCACTTTAGACAATTCAGAAACAAAGACTGATGAAGAAGCAGTGGAAACCATTTCTTGCTTCTGGTCAGATAAATCTGAAACAGATAAGATGGGAATGAGTGGAATTTCTGTTCAGCGACGTGAAAATATCTCCCATATTCAGTTTCCACTAACTTCCACTTCACATGTACTTCTATCTCAGTGTTTATATATTGCTCAAACTGAAAAAGACAGGAAAAGTCACAGACTTGATACTTCACTAAATATTTGGCATATTCTCCCCTCCCTATTTTTTCCAAGTGAAAGAGATTGGTGAGACAATCACAATAACGGCTGTTACAGTCATATCAAGATGAAGAGACCCATGGGAGATTGGCTCAGACACTTAAATATGTAGTTTTAGAGATAAACATATCAGACTTTTTGTCACAGATCTTCCAAATGATGAGTTAAATTTTCTTATGAAGAAATTTCATAACAAATACAACTAGATACTCATGATACATCTACTATCCTAGCATTAATACTGTAACACAAGACTCACCTAACTCAATATCTTCTACAGAAGAAGAAGAATTCTGCAAGTGAGAAAAAAATACCTCTCAGCACTTTGCACAAGAGCCTTTAAAGTTTTTCAAACATGTATTTACAGACTAAGAATATAAGCCCTCAACTCTAAGCTTAATAAAACTTTAAAGGTATGAAGTCAAATGGAATGTAAAGGTCAAATAATTTTTCAGATAAAGTATCCATCTGCATACTGAAATACAACCACTGTATTACTAAAAATCTGTAACCAACCAACAACAGTGACACTGATACTTGGCGGAATGAAAGAGTCCAAGTAGTATCTTAAATGAGCTGCTCCTATGTTTCCTCATTCTACCCTAAGTCATCTGTTTACAACTAAATTGTCTATATTTATCCAAAG
Organism: Chauna torquata; assembly: GCA_013399475.1. Classification (NCBI taxonomy): domain Eukaryota; kingdom Metazoa; phylum Chordata; class Aves; order Anseriformes; family Anhimidae; genus Chauna; species Chauna torquata. The sequence continues at coordinate 79,265 of VXAL01005446.1, read as the reverse complement.
AAAGTCTGTAAGACAAATATGAAGAACTCTTCTTCATTAGTGCTACTCAGATACATTAGAAATAGGAAGATAAATGCAAGTTCAAATTCTGGCAAATTTATAAATTAAAAGGTACTTCACTCTAGCACCCTTCACTTTGATTACTCCCAATAATATAAAATAAATAAACAAACCACATTAACTATGCCCTTGTCTCAAGACATTAAAAGAAAATGTATTTTCTGCATTGGATTTAATGTTCTAGTTAACATTTATTCTACAAAGATAACTAGAATGATAATCTCATGCCCTAGTCTGCAATAAATATATAGCAAAACTGAACACAAAGATCGACAGAACCCTGAAGTCCAAAAATAACAGCATCGTAAATGAAGTGTTAATTGCATAATTTCTAGTTAACCATCGTGAAATTATGAAACAGTTATTGCCTGTATTTTAAAGTTAGCTTGCATTGGCAACATGTGAAAACTTACCTGAGTTGATATATCACTAGGAACTGAATTCGAGGAGGGTGGCTGCAATGGAAAGATACCTTCATTAGGTACAAAACTGGTATCAAGACAGAAAAAAATCAACATATTTGTTAGAACAGTAAAAATTTGTAAGAGTTAAAACAAAATCTTACCTTTGCTCTTACATATGCTTTCCTTATTTTTAACCCTAATTTTTGAGCTAGTTCTTGAGTAAGTTTAATCACACTTTCATCCTAAAGGAAATAAATAAAATTTCATAATGTACATGTATTATCTCAATAATACAAAGACATCTGCTTGTGTCTCAAATAGTCTAAATTCTGCAAGATCCCTATGTGCAGGATGTCTTTTAAGGCACACTTATTCTTTCACAAACGTGGGACTGCAAGCTGCACTCAAAAATACAGATTCTCAAGCAAAATGACTCTAATGTCTGGAAGTAAAAAAAAAAAGAAAAGGCCAGAAAATAGACAGGATCCTTCTCTTCTGTTTATTTGAATCAAAAATAACAAAGATTTTCCAAAACCAGAGAAGTTCAGAGAGGTGGGTTTTGTTTATGTTTGTGTGTGTTTTCACTATTTTTGATGTAGAGAGAGGAAAAAAATTCAACTCAGTATTCTGTCCTATTATCAGTCTATTATGAGCGAAGCATGCAAAGTTAAGCTTCCACCAGCATTTTAGTTCAAATCAGGAACGCAGTTCTGAAGTGAATCTCTTAATCATCCTCACTCACTGCATTTTAGCTTGCATTATGAACAGTCTCAGAGAGCCAAATTAGATTCATTTTGGATGAAACCAAACTGAAAGAAGTGCTGCAGGCGTATACTTGATGCACTCCAACTCTTTAAAATAAAAAAAAAATGGAAATCAGATCCTCAGCATCATGGTTTCAGTCTACAGATCCTCTCCTATTATGCCACATACTGCTTGCTAATACAGACAGCCTAAGATTAGAGGTGCACATTAAGTGATTCAGATGGAGGACAATGCACAGATAAGAACTACATTACTAAATGCTTGGAAAGCCGAAACACAACTATCACAAGAATAAATATTACACTTTATAAAGAAAAAAGCACCCATAATGATGTTTAGAGTATAACTCTGACTAGAGAATTTTAAACAACAGTTAATTTAATGCTTCCAGTGTTTGCTGCCAAAGCTTATGACACTTGATCCATATTGAAAAGTTAGTATTTCTTTTGCTGAAAGCTAATGCAACAAACTGAATTTGTGGTTTGTAATATCTGCTATCAACCTTCATGTCCACAAAAAAAAAAACAAAACAAGAGAGGACTAAAAATATACATATATTTTACTGCATTTAAAACAAGCAAAAACTTCAACGGTCTTGATTTAAGGAATTAATACAGAAAACATGTACTTACAAATGTCATAAATGTACAAGTTGCCTACCTGCGGAACAGCAAGAGAACATTTTGCTACAGCATCATAAGCCTTCTTATACCTTCCCAACTCATTCAAAGCTTTTGCTTTCCGAAAGAGAGCTCTGAAATTGTTTTCATTCAACCTTAATGCTATCTCACAGTCTTCTAGAACTTTTTCATGCAGTCCCTATGAGGGGAAAAAAGAAAAAAGGAACTAATCAGAACAATTTTTATCATCAGAATGTAGAATTTAAACAGTATTAAATGAAGGTATTGAAACACTATAAAATATTCACCAAGGCCACTGTACGCTGCATATATGAATTTCGTTAAGCCACCAAGCAATACAACTAAAAAGAAGCAGGGCTATCATTCACGTAAAATCCAGTAAGAGTGATGAAGACAATTTAGCTCTTTCACAAGAGCCATCTTATTCCACAGACGAAGTGGCAGACTCTGGTGCAATAAGCAGTCCAAATGGATAAAAATACTCCTCCACCAACTTTCAAGTCTCTTTTATGTTAATATTCTAGCATTAGTAATTAAAAATATCCAGGTGATTATACTTGTAAAAAGATGAGATTAAAGAGTATGCCAAAATGATGATATGAAACATGCCAATTCTCAAACCAACAAGAGCTTTTCACTATTAAACTTTCCATGCCTTCATAGTGCTAGTGCACTGTTCTCAAGAAATCATACAGTTTAAATAGCTTACCATATTTGAAAAACATGCTATCCTGTTTACATGCAGCTTCTCTAAAATATCGTCAGAAACATGGATTTCTTCAGAATTAGCATAATCTGCTATGTTTATAGCTTCTGTATAGTAACTCAGTGATCCTCTCCAATCACCTTCTCGATATACATCATTCCCTTCATTAAAAAGATTTCTAACAAGGTCTCGTATAAATAACTGTAACAAAGAAAAGAAACACTCTTGAACAGCAGTATTTGTTGTATATCTTCCATATTTCCAAATACATATTTAAATGGAAAATTTATACTTGTAAATTCACAGAACCAAAATGAAATGAAAAATTTTTGTCTGTATTAGCATTTTTCTTCTGCTATTTTTCCAAGACAATCTCTAATACATGGAAATAAAAGAGTCTGAGCTACTTATAAAAGAACTATTTCATATATGTAAAAGACACACATATGTGTTCCCTACATTCTTTTAGCAAACAGCAGCCATAGCAACTGGCAAGCCAGTAGTACACAAAGGCTGCTTTTGCAGAGCAAAAGATTTTTTCAACTTAAAATGTGAACTACATTCTTAAGTAATATGTTCTCAAATCCAGTGAAACAACCTACTGTTGGATAAACATGCTAGAAAGATGAGTGAAAATATAAGTCCAAAAATTATGCAAAATAGTAACACATACAAAAATAATCATGAAGATGTGTATGACTGAAGTCCTTTTATCTCACTTTTGCTGTGATACCCCAAACTTTACCCAGAATAGCATATTATGTTATCCAATGACAGCCCCAAATTCATCCCTGATACCAAGAGAGAAAGAGTTAATCTGAGCTGCCATATGAGCAGCTTCTAGGTATCCAAATATCTGAATACGTGTATCACAATATAGTAGTCCTCTAGTTCCTATACTGAGACACTGTAAATTACCATTCATACCCTACTTACTTAAATGGCGATTGAAAACAAGGATAAATATAATAAGATAACTCCACATCAAAAAACACTTCTGGAAATGCGAAAGTAATTTCATTACCTCATATTGTTCTTGTGTCCCTGGATAGGGCAAAGTAGACCTAGAAAAAGAAATTACAAAATTTACTTATGGTACGTGTTGCTCAAAACATGATCACATTGGCAAAAACCGGTTCTTACTGAAAACAGCCTCGCTTGCTGCAACAGGCTAAAACTCTTAACCGTCTTCTACTGCCTGCACTGAACAACGCAGGAGTGCTGCAGAGTAGATTTGATTAAACAACTATGTTTTGGAATTACTGAGTCATTTTCATTTAAAGTTACACAGCCAGTCTTAACTCTGCTATTTAAAATATATTAAGATTTTGAATGCTGAGTTTAAAAACTCAGTGTTGTTTGTTTAAAAACAATTTCCTTCCTCTTCTCCACTGTACAAAAACAGTATATATATGAGAACTGCAATCTTTCTGTAAGCTTTATAAAATTACAAATTATCCATCAAAAGCACACATCAATTTTAATTGTCATACCAATAACACTTAAGGAATTTTAAGAGTTCTTTTGTATGACACACAACAGAGATTTTCTCCAGCACAAAACAGAGGTATTTACTTATAAGCTTTCAGGAAGGAAAAACAGGAACTCCTTCCCTTCCCTTTCCAAACAGGTTATCTGAGAACCTGTTTCTAAATATTGTTTTTTAAGTACAGTTTTCTGGTGTGTGTTTTGTTTTGTTTTTTTAGATGCCTTATGTGAGCAATGAACTAATGTGAAATTTCACAATCAGTTTAAGCTACTCAGGATCTCCTAGAGGAGAACCTGGCATTGACCCAAGTGAAAGTTAACTACTAAGAGGCTTTTTCATTAAGTTAAACTTTAGCTCCAGAGAGTAGAAACATTCAGGCAGCAGTGAGCAAACCTCTCCCTTTCAGTAGCAACCTAGTCGTAGGTGTAAACGTCCATAAAACTAAAGCGGATTTTTTCCACTCACCAAAAATTTCAGTGCTGATTTTTCCTGAAGGCTGAAAAGGAATACCCTCCCACCTGCAACCTGCTGTGTAGGAACAAAATGGGCTGCTGTCTTTTCTTTAAGGCTGCTCTCCACTTCCATGTTGGTGTTATCAAATACTCCGAGGAGAAACATGGGTTCTCCTTCTCCTCCACTGGTACTATACTAGAAGGACTTCCCCACAGCTACCCATCTCATACGTACAGACGTATATGCATACAAGAATAAAAACACAAAATCATACTCTATAAACTGAAGTCCTTTCTTAATGTCCTGTTGTCTAGTGCTTCTCTCTTCCGACACATTGGACATGTTATCCTGAACATCCACTTTTCGGATACGCAACTCCTCAAAAAGGAAAGAAGATAAATGGCTGTTAGCACATCGCCGTTTGCCTTCGCACCAGAAGTATCCGATCTCACAGCAACAGTACGTCGGTCATACAAAGATGCTACTGCACCACAGCTTCAGAGAGCGCTGAAGTGCCACCAGCGACATACGCAGAAGCCCCAGGTCAGGAGCAACACTCTCTTTTGGTGCCCACTTCTCCTGAAAACCTCTCTCCAATTTCTACTTTATCATTGCTTTTCCGCTTATTTACTCCAGATGATGCAGAGTCATGTTAGTGAAACTAAACCAAGCCACAAGCACAGCTTGCACGCATTACTGCTAAACCAAGCTGACGTTAAATGTTTCCACACTGTCCCCCTTCAATAGCTTTATACTTCTTTTATTTGTTGAAGTAGAAATAAACTCAAGAGCCCAGTATATTTATTAATGAAAAAATAAGTTGATTAAAAAACTACTATTAAGTCTAATTCTAGAGTCTCTCGTTGTCACCCAAACACTAAGGTATACTTAGAAGCAAAATAAGAGCGCGTTAGTGGTATCGACAGGCTGACGTAAGGCAAAAATCTTGAAAACTTTACCACTAGCAGAGAACACCTACTTCATTTGAAAAACCAAATTAGTTTAATTCCACATCGTCAACATTTAAATCCGATCTAATTAGTTTGAGTCAGTGATTTTTTCTTCATGTCTTTCATTCAATGGATTTACAGCAGTTCAAGTTAAATAGATTAAAATCATTTGTATAACCCTCAAGATAAAGCTATTTGAAGTATGGTTTCATGGTTGCATACAGCTGTGCCTAACTGCAATATAAGAATACAATTTATTTATTTATTTTAAACAAAAAGATCAGCAGGACAAGGTTGTATTCTGAAAATCCTAAAACTCTGAAAAAAACTTTTAGCTTGAGAAAATACACATTTGTGTGAAGCAAATTAGTATATGTAGGAATTTATAGTAAAAAATACCGAACTGCCGAATGCTTGCAGTACATTTCTGTTAGTCTTAAATGAAGCTAAAAATAAATAAATACATAAATAAATAAACTGTATTTTGCATTCAGTTACCATTTCACATCAATGATGGAAGAATGAAAACAAAGGAAAATAAAAACCAAAATATCCCCCAGCAAACTCAACAAACTCCCAACTGAGAGTAGAAAACTGCTGGCTAAGACACCTTACCTCTCTGACTGACTGGGAATAACAACGTTTACAAACATTTCTCAAGAATCTTCAACGAACATATGAAAGTCCTTAAGAGTCAGTCCTACTATAACACATACCTAAAACAAGCATAAGAAACTGAGTAATTTTCTGAAGGTCACTAAGCAAATTAATGGAAGCACTCCAAGGTCCCCATTTCACCCAGCTTCCCACTGTGACCTCTACCACCAGCAAGCTAAAACTCATAAATACATTCTCTGCAGGTAACTAACAGCTACAGTAGTTCACTGACATGAATTGTTCAGATATTGCTTGTTTAGATACAGAAATAGCACTCAGCAATCTACTTCCAAGAGAGGAAATAACCATGAACACTTTCTGTAACTGTTTTTCACGTTATTTTATGCACCCTTTTTTATTCTGCAAGTTACTAATCATACTGTTTCTGGTGTATATACAAAAGATTTATTATGAGAAAAATGTTTTACTGACTAACAATAGCATACCTATGAAGAAATCTAAATATAAATGCCAAAAGGAAATTTATTGGCCATCCGAATATTTTTTATTTAGTCACTCATAGTTTAGGTTTGAGAATTCAAACGAGGCTAGTAAGACTAAGAACTTCTCACACTAACCAAAAATAGTAGAATTATCAGCATATACTTATCCACAAAAATAAGGAAGCTAAATAAAACATATTTTCGTCCTCTGAATTAACAACTGATAAGGTAATACTTTGCCAACACAAGTCTCTGGTATATGTCAAGCTCTGGGCAAGTATTAAAGCAACCTCAATACTCCATCAACTTGCACAGACATGATGTCCAATGTAGTAACAACTGCATTTATCTATCACCTCTAGCAAAAATATTAAAGAGGAAATTAAAGAATATATTGATACTGAAGGATGTGCAGATCCAATTTCTGCATAATAACAAAGCTAATGGAACTGTTACAAATTGGCATCATAGATAAAAGAATGCTAGCAAGCAATGAACATATGCAAGCAGCATCATTTACAATTCAAAGCAGTTTTCTATTCTTTCCTACTTACTCATCCGTATCCGTAAGACATTCAGGCAAAAATTATCCTTCCTTAGTGTACTTGGACAGCCACTTTGCCCCAATATTTGATGATTTTGCAGAGGATTTAAAATTGTCTCAGATAACACCTCCAACAGCATCTCTCCCATCCAAATTATTCTTAGATCCTCTTGTGCAACCAGAAACACATCAGACTCAGTTATATACCAAGCAAATAATAATGGTGTCTTGACTTTCACAGTCATCCATCCACTTTCGAAGTTCACAAAAATCACCTATTTAGTAACTGTTTTTCTCCTTCATCTGAAGAGACAGAATTTAAAACAAATGTGCATACATACATATATTAAAAAAAAGTTAAAATGCTGCTCTGTTGCTTGTAACTATTATTAGAAGAGCAAAGCCTATACTTTTGCTTTATTCTTTTTACAATTCACTGAAAGAGACAAGCCAAAGGAAAGGAAAAAGGTAGTGTGGGATGCTAAAAAAAAAAAAAAANAAAAAAAAAAAAAAAGCCGGCAAATGTATCAATAATTAAGGTTATAAGGAACCGACTGTTGCATTGCATGTTGTACTTCTACAGCTGCTGCTATATGACCTATCCAAGCCCAATTTACTAAATCTAGCACAGCAAAAAAGGCTGCCTAAAATGAAACAAGTTGAAGAACAATTGACACTGCTTTATCTTTATCGCAGGCTTCAACTCAATCGCATTTAACAAAAGCAGAAGCAAAGTGACAGAAAGTACACTGCCAGTAGCCAATGTCACCTCTTCTGAAAGATACCAGTCCAGTTATACAAACAGGAGATACGGAGGAAAACAAGTTTGTGCCAGCTCTGGCAGATCTCTTACACCAAGCCAGTTACACCTTACTGGTTCTTTGCTTTCCATACAGCACAGGGCAAGACAATTTCCTTGTTTCCTAAACTTGTCACTTTTGCAGCATTCAAGATAAGTTTTAAAGGATATTCCCAATATACAGGATATGCCTGGGATAATTCCTTAGGCAGAAGGGATTTGAATACAACCAATACTAGACCATCTCGTAAAGCAAAATTGATCTTTGGAACACGAATCAATCAGTTCATACTCAACACAGAGAATTCAGTTTTTCTACAGAAGGAACACAGGGCGTCGGGTATTCTGAAAGGGAAGGTTACACACACTGCCTAAAACTCTGGAGTCTAGCCTTTCTATTGCTAAATCTCAAGCCTAATAATTGCCACGATTTAGGTCTGACATGGTGGTTTTCAAAGATCCTAACGTCAAGTGATTCAACAAAAGCACGTGAACATACGTTATGAAAAACTGACTTATTCTACTGCTGTTAGAGCCAAGGTAAACGCAGGGGGCAGGTATCCACAGCTGGCCACGCACGTGAGTTCCCCCAGTTGAAAATTCAGTTCCAAAGGGTAGGGAACTGGGCAGGACTAAGCCTCTCCTATTGCATTCAGCGTGCAGACAACTTATTTAGAGACGAACAGGGAATAGAGGAAAAACACGCAGCATTATCTGGGGACCAGAGCTACCGCCACAGGGAGTTAATGACCTTCGGCTGACCAAAGGATTCTGTTACAGTTCCTTATTGACATTAATGGTTCCAGCTATTACAAATACCCCACGTAAGTACAAAAGCATTCCCTGCACCTTCAGGCCTAACTGCTGAAAACAGCTGGAAGTCAGTGGTCCTCACCGCACTCCCTTCTCCACATGGCTAAAACTTAAAAAACTATGTTTGTATGGTTGTGTTTTTTAAGATATGGAAGCACAACCTCTTGCCACGTATCACTGAGTTCGTTATTAATACCTCAGTGGTTCAGTTGAATTATAAGCCTTGACAGGGGTGCAGGTCTAGTGAAAAGCACACTGAGCTGAGGCCCCCTTTTGTATTACAGCATCCACCTTCTCCTCCTTTTCATGACACAGGCAGGAAAGGGAATAAAAAGGCAACAGACTCGAAATATTAAATCAACTCAGCCAAAAACGAATCCATCATCTACACCTTCAGATGTTCAAACTTTATTCAGCAGTCAGAAGTTGTCAAACCCGAAGTCTGCGTGTAAAATGAAAACATGAACGCTTCACCACTGTTTCCATACAGGAAAACTACTCCTGAATAGGAAAGTTATATGTTGGGCCCCAGGCTAAAGGGAATACTGCAAAGGGAATGGGGAAGACAGAAACAGAACGGGGAGAGCGAACACATGACTAAAAGGCAGACGCTACAAATCCCTTTCTCCCACAAGAAGTCGAAGCCCATTTCTGTTGCTAGCTCCTGCACCACTAACCAGAGCAGCAAGTGCAATCTGTTCAGGTGCCTGGATCCACAAAAGAGCTGTAAGCACACAATCCCCGCAGCTGGGGGCACAAGAAAGCAGGCCCCTACCCCAGCAGAGGCCAGCGAGGACAGGAAGCGGTACACACGCTGCTGTACCCTAACTGCTTCCTATCGAGACGTCGCGGCAAACACCTCCGCTGCTCCCAGTTCCAACCCAGCCCACAGCCAAACTGGACATCGAGCGCCTGTCCCAGGTGGAGTAAGTCTGACCCAACGCAACTTTATCGTTCGTCCTAACCATCCGACGGTTTCAGTGAGCAATTACAGATAACAAACTACAGTACAAATTAAAACATGCCTTCCAGACATTCTAATCTGCTCAACACTTGGGTTAGCATCAAGATGAGGCAGAAATAGAAATCTTAACACAAAAAGCACTTAGAATTAACTTCCTAGGACAGCACAGGCACAAAAGATTTCATATTCACGATCAAGCATCACTGGGCCATTATATCGGGCACTTCAGACAAGCAGCATGCCGGGAGGGGAAAGAGGGAAAACAGTACAAAACAAATGTATTTCATAGTTTTCAGCTCCCACTCAATAAATAACACAGAGATAAGTAACTCAGCTTCAGTTTTTATTTCTCTCAACAGAAGCAAACCTAACACTTCCTAAAAAGAAATGTTTAAGTAAAACAAATGAAGCAGCATATATAGCAACAGTTTAACATCAGCTCATCCCACGCTCTTTATTTACCTTAAGTATTTTGTTGCATCTCCTCCCACGCATTTTCTACCCACAAAATAATAACGCTCACTTCGAGGTTTATTTTCTATTTTCACAACTTTCCTACGTTTCTTAAACCCAAGAAAGAAACAGGAGAGAACAAAGAAGCTTTGTGAAGTCACTTGGTTTCCCTAGGAAGTTAGGGAGTAGGGCCGGGAGACTTTAGTTTACGGTTCCCAGACACGTTTTAATAAGGAACGGATGCAAAATTCGAGCTGAAGAAGGAGTGCCTTCTCAGCAAATCCCGAATATCGACAGAGCGTACACCAAGACGAACTTTACTAATCGGCTTTGACGACTGCAGTTGACAGGGGTTTCTGTTTCCTGTTCTGTTTTCGCGTTCCTCCACCACAGCCGCACATATTTTGCCCGTAAGAACGCCCTGCCCGCCCCGAAGCGGCAGCAGTACTGCGGAGCGGGCGGAAGGCAGGCACCGCTCCCCGCCGCCGCCGCCGGGAGGCCGGGGCGCCTCACCCCGCGCGAACCACGGCCCCGGGGGCGCGGGAGGGCCGGGC
>VXAL01005446.1:45493-67174 GCA_013399475.1 Chauna torquata | reverse complement strand
GGGGGCCGGGCTCGGGGCGCGCGTCTCCTGCCGGCCGGGAGGGTCGGCCGGCGTCCCGGTAGCAGCTTCCTTTGCTCCGGTGACATTAGTGGTGGCGGAGTCCTGCCTAAGCGTCCGCGCTAACATAAGGTGACAAAAAACGTCTGAGGTACCGATGCGTCTGTATGATAGAACTGTACAAAGAAACGCTCCCCAGATTTTAACGTGGTATACGAATTATACTGCCGTTAATCGAGGCTGAAAGGAATGCAGCCGATTAGTGGTTTACCAGGTGGAGTTGCACAATTGAAAGATGCCCTCGCCTTGTGAGACATAGCGATATTAAACAGTTTTAGCCTAATTACTGTGGAGAGGCTAAGAATAAATTGCTGGAGCACCGCTTTGAGGCTTTTCCTAGCTGCAATAGTTGAATTGCCTCCACTTAGTCTCACGAAGTAACATCAGTGAGGTTAGGTGTGACAATTTAATTTGTAGCAGGTAGACATTAAATAGTTGAGTGTATAGAGTGAAATTTAAAAGTCCAATAAGACTGAATGCAAAATCGGGGTTGTTGCTTACTGCAGAAACTAAAGGTGAGAGGAAAAAAAAGTAAAAAAAAAAAAGTGCACAGGACAATAATTGTACTCATGTATCATAAACTATGAACTGGACCATAAAAATAGTAAGAAGGCTTATCCAATTCCACTTTACAATTGTTTGAACACTGAGCAGCTTAAGAAAGCAAGCAATACGATCTTTCTCATCTAGAACAACAAACCAGTGCTCAAGTAAAATCTTTCAGCTGATAGTTGCATGTTAAGGATACTAATCCTAGTTGTTAATCCTTTTGCTTTATAGGTATTGCATAAATCATGTACATGCTGTTCAGCACTAGAAGATGCCTTGTTGCAAATCCCACCAATGGGCTGACTAATTTGGGAGTGTTTCAGACATAGTGTGGACTGCAGAAGTGAGCCTGAAAATTGCATGAGGTGAAGTTAAAGTACAGAAAAGGCTATAAGAGCACCCTACCTATCAAACACTTAAGAAACAAAGCAAATTTTGTGCTAGAATTAAGATGTTGTTGAACAAACTATTCAGGTGGGTTTTTTTTTTTAAACAAATTGTACCGTATAAAGGAGCTCCAGTAGCACAGCAGTGTGCAGCTTGGCACTCTGTTAGAGTGGCAGCTGTGGAGTCTTGCTTTCAGTATTATGTACAGGGTGTGCAGAATACCTTGAGAATGTGGCAAGATATTATAAATGTCTGACCAAAACCAAGTTTTTGTGGAAATAATGTTTTGCTTTTATATAAATTAAATTGGAAGTGGCTAACATGTAATTATCTTCATTTGTTTAAATTAATTATATGATATAGTAATTAACTACTCAGAGGAACAGAATATACTTCAACCGTTGTGAACTAACTTATTGTCACGAGTTAACAGGTGATAATTACTCCTGTTACATAAACTCAGTTTAAAATATTCTTTGTGGAAGCCTGCATAAACTTACCAGACTATTTTTGACAATTTCAACTGCTGATGTAGTTATACTGAGATGAAAAATGCAACTTGATTATCATTGCTTGTGAGAGAGATTCTCCCACAAGAGAGAGATTAAAATTCCCTTTAAAGGGAATTAGAAAAATTGCATTTCTATATCAAGAAGGAAAGACCCCTGTACCTTGCTGGAACATCACTAAAGTCAGCTGGAAAATCCTGTAGTTGCTGTCTTGGAGAATTACTCTTCTGTCGCCTTAAAACCTGTTATAAGAGACGTTTCATCACCATTTGTACTGATGATTTTGAAGAAAATCTAGGTTAATGATGTGACAAAAAGAGGAAAAACTTCACATAACTAGATGTAAGTAGAAGTTAGAGTTTTTCCATGCTTCAGAGAAAATTGGTGTTCTTTGATCAACTTAACTGCTGTAGTGGAATCGTTAGTCAGAAGCATGTATTTAAGTTGCTTTTATAAGACTGACCAAGAACCAAGTTGATGATAAATTAAAGGAATTCTATAGTCCAAATTTCAGGTTGAAAAATAGATCAAGTGAAGGATTATAGACAGGCTATGGTGAAATCATAATACAGATCACTAAATTTAACTTTTTTTCTTGTTGTTTCTGAATTGTTTATTTAAAAATCCCAGGGGAATTTTGTTGTCTTTCATTTGTGTCTTTGCTATCATATGTTCTACATTTTAAATTTAGAATGCCATTCATTTAGGAGAATTTCTTCTTTAAAAGCTAGATTCCTATAAAGCGTTTAAAGATAAAATCTGAAAAACATATTGTTGTTACCCTTTTCCCATTATTCGCAGGATGCTTTGAAAACCAGCATGAGCAATTCCTTTTTTCATTATTTTACGTGCAATCCGAACTAGCTATGGCAAAAGCAAAATCAGCTTTTTCTTTTTCTTTTTTTTTTTGATTCAGAAATGGGATTTTTTTGGGCCACGTTTGGGTATTTGGCAGTAGCAGTGGTGGTGCAGCTTCTCTATCAAAAGTACCTCTTATGTTCCTATACCTCCGTTGCCCCCTTTCTTTTTGCAAGTGCTAGAATTTGTGTGGGTGTATGGTAAAATAGAGTAGGGAATTGGTACACTGGTAAAACAGTGGCGTATGTTTCAATGGAAAGACTCCCTGATCTGGTTCGCCTTGCAGCCACGCAAACAGCTGCATTGTTGACAACAGAAAAATGCACTTTGAACAGTGTCCTGAAATCATTGTCAATCAAGTAGAAAAAGACCTCAGAATAGAACATGCAAGAGAAAAAAAGAGTTAAAGAGCACCTTAAGTAGGAGAAGTGGCAGTATTATGCAGAAACCATTTAATGTCTTATTTTACTAGGCACATTCTAAAGGACTAAAAATTGGTGTTTAGAATAACCACTGCAGTTGTAGTTACCCATGTTGTCCTGAGACGGCACTGGACGTCATTGATATTTGTGACAGAACACTGGCAGAATGGCAGATAGATGTGCTGAGGAAGCTTGACTGCTGCTGTTAGACACATTGGTTACAGCAGTAGGTTTGTTGATTGAGGCTAACCTGAGAAAAAAGCAAAAGGCTGGCATAAGCATTTTTTTCCTGTATTAAATTAGTTAATCTTGGATTATTCTCTTTAAGCAAGATCAAAACCCTGTAAGATTGTCACTATTATTAATAGCTATTTTTTCATCCTGATGCTTTTTACCATTGTATCACATGTCTATATGTTTAGCTTCAGGTACATCTAAATAGTTGTGATTTTTATAATTTTTTCTTCATGACTGAAATTTCTTTGGGTAATGGTTTTTTTATCTAGAGTTTTAGTGAATTATTGAAGAAAGTCTTCAAACTGAAGAACTGAATCCTGCATTCCAAAAACACCCAAACTGCATACTGAGATGCAGTCAGTGAAATACACCCTTGTTGCTCTGGCACTGGCCTACAGGATCCTCCAAGCTTGCTACTTTTCTATCTGTTTTCAGATTTGGTCAGTCCACAGCCTGAAAAACATGTAATTGAAGATTTTTAAATAGTAATTATTAAACCAGAAGAACATAACATACTCTCCTTTTCACTCCTTTAGTATAAGTAGATGTGTTCCTTGTTGTAATCTAAGTTATGACTTGTAATACTATAATAACCTAAGATCTATGATTGAGTAGTTAATTAAAAAAATCATTCATGAGTTCCCTTTTTGATTTAAGTGAAGTCATATTTTACGCTATTGAGACTTACAGAAAATAGAAATTAAGGCATTTATGCAGCTGACTTTCAAAAGTGTGGTCAGATTTTTTTTAATATTTTTCCCCAATAAGCGTGTGAAAGAAAACAGGCAAAGGGACTTCTGTTGAACTCCACAAATTATTTCAGGAGAGGAAACAAAACAAGAACCATCTTGTTTTTATAATTCAAATGTTAAAAAGTAAATTGCTTTGAAACCCATATTTATGTGCTCACTGATCAGGAGAGTTACATAGCTGTGAATGATAGTATTAGATGAGTGGAAAACAAGTAACTTTTTTTCAGTGCATTGCTTTATCTGCAACATCTTAAGCACTTATCATCGAACACTTTATGACATTAGGATTACAGTTCACAGAAATTTCTGATGTAAATAAGTTATTTATGCATACAGATAATTCCAGGAATGTCTTCCCTTAAACTGTTTTGGTTTTGTTGTTTTGAGAGTCCTTGACTCTTTCCCAAACCCATAATTCCATCATATACATGTATGATGACATTGTGCTCTTTCCATAAGCAGTGGTTTGCAAATACATGGTTATTGCAACTCCACATGTATTTTGGGAAGGAAAATAAATTTTTCTTCCTGAATAATTAAATCAGGAAATTTCAAAAAAGATTTTTTTTAACATCTGCAAAAACAATCAGTTTGGGTCAACCATAAATATATGTTTTAGCAACTATACTAAAGGAAATATTCACCAACAAAGAATGTATACATGAATTCTATAAATAATTCTCCAGTAGAGCTTTACATAAAACAACAGTATGAAATACAGGACTCCTTCAGTGAAGGCATGGTCAGGAGTATTGGCCTGAATTACCCAGATTGAAACAGTTGAACCATGTTAAATCTTTATGAGAAGACAAACCTGCAGAATTAAACTGAACTAAATTAGATTGTGAACAATTCCCTTCCAAAGTTAAGTGACATGAACAAAAATAATGCCCTTTATTTTGAATAATCAGGTGTAGATTAAACATAGTTTAATGTAATCCATTCTAAAAGTCAATTTGCAGTTGGTAGTTCTTTTTGTGTTTTTCTGGGGTACCAGCAGACTGTTACTGTTCTATTTCTGTCATGGCTTGACACCCATGTTTTGCTTAGGACACCCAGAAATGAGTGAGCATTGCTTTGAGCAAAATAAGACCTATTTCACATTTTTGTAGTTGGCCAGCATACGAAGGAGGACTCCCACCAAAGGTATTGCAAATACTAGTTTTTGTTTCTGCTTTTTTGTTGGTAGCGATGGATTCTTTATATCCCCATGGAAAAACACTGAGTATGGCACGCGAGTCATACTCTGTGGCATTTTATCTGTTCTGTCATGTGCATGCCATGCTGTTGAATAATCTAACTGACTGCATTACTGAAACAGCAAAATCTTTTTCTTTGCAATTGTTTATGAGGTTGTACGCCGTCAGTTCCAGCAGTTACTCATCAGAATATGGGCTTGATGCCTGAAAGTAAGATGAACTTTTTTTAAGTTGCAACTAGGCTGTTTTTTGAAAGTCATGCAAGAACAGAATATCCTATACTAGAGAATACATAACTAATCTCTGTAGAAATAAAAAGGTTTTGGTGGTTTGTTTTTGTTTTTTTAGCTTTCTTGTTTATTCTTTCTTAAACATCTATATATCATTATTTGTTTACTCTTAGACTTGAACTAAACAGCACAACAAGGTCTTCCTACACAAATGCCATGTTGCAAAGTTGTGCTTATGACTTGGTACTCTAACAAGCAATAATCATTTACAGTTCATTTACTTTTTGCCAACAGTCGTAATGCCCTAGCAGAGAAGTGATTTCTGCTATTGCTAAGCAACTCTCAGTGGTGGAGGGTCAGCCGAGTATTTGGAGAAGAGCTACAAGGCAAGTTAAACTGTAACTTTTGTGATATGAGCCTGATGTTAGCTATGAACGTTTTTAATTTTCTTAGGAAACTACTTAGCATTTTTTTAATTATTTTAAAATTTCTTTCTGGTTAGAACATTGTTTGAAAATGCTTAAGCCAGTGAAACATCTGTGAGTTTTTGTCTAGGAATTACAGTAGAAATACCTCTGTCATATTTTACATAAAACTCAACTATTAGTGTGCAATGGAGAGTATCTTCATTTTGTTTCAGTGTCTCAATATTAATCTGCACCAAAAATTAAAAGCTAATAGTCATTCTGTAGTAGTATGCAACTTCTACATTATTTTACTGAGCCTAAGAGGAAGCGTTTGCTCTCTCCAGTAGCAGAGTCAGGACCGATAGACCAGCAGAGGGCATGAGTCCCACTTCAGGGCTTCCTGGGGTGGTGGCCAGGCCCACAGTTTGCTGATTTCTACGGGGTATCTACAAACTCACATCACTGACATACGCATAAGTAAAATGATAAGAATTCTTTCAGGTTGAAAGGTTCAGAATTAGAAATTACTTCTTGAATTAAAAAAAAGTCAGGCAACTTCAGTGCAATATTTTAGCGCATGGAAAACCAGTGTATTGCACAGGGCTAGCTGACATTTGTTAATGCCAGCCACCACCGTGAGCATTAGCTTGAGGCCTCCAAATAGCCCATGAGGATAATCATGAATGAAACATGCTGAGGTGTGACAAAGGTGTGGATGGCTGGTCTAATGAGGAGATGGATAGAAAAGATAACCCTTTCCCAGAATGGGTGATCTGCTAGAGGTCTTCTGTTAGCCAGGAAAGAAAAGGAGAAAGAGTGCCAGTCCCCGCTTTTAAACTTTTCTGAAGAATAGTAAGGGTTATAATGGGCAGGTGTTTTCCATAAATGGGAGGCAGATGGATTAGGCTAAGGTACCTGAGACTTACTCAGGCCTCTCTTAGTGTGTTTGGAAACAATCAGTGTACCACCTCACTCTGGCAGGGGAAGGAAAAAGAAGTGCATGTTAGACTATCAGTGCTATTACAGTTTAGACCATCTCCTGATGTCATACACGTTTGAACAGGAAGAGTGGCAAAACTGGAACCACATCAAACCATACCTGAAAGTCTCTTGAGGTGAATGAGCAACTACCCAAAAGCATGCTGTCCCAAAAATGGATTGGTTGGTTTTTATTTTTTAAATCATTATAGTCAAGGTTCCTAGCTAAGATATCCTTCCTAAATGTTAGTTGTCCAGAGTATGTAAAAAAGATGCAAGTAAAGCTTGTTGCTGGACTAGAAAATTCAAGACTTATTTGCAAAGCCACACAAAGAGCTTTGAAAATGTGATTTAAAAATGAAAGGGAAGATGTAGGGCATTTTGTATTAATTCATACCGGACATACTAAGGAGGAAATAAATTTGAGACTCTGACACAAAAGTTCAGCTCTGTAAATTCTAGGTAGATTAACTTCAGTCTTCCTGCTTACTAAGCCTTGACGCTGCATACTCTCAAGGTTTATAAATCTTTCGAGGTGCTTTACCACTTTCTTAAGGGACTTGCACACTCAAACTTTCTTTTGATCACAAAAAAAGTATGTCTGGACATAAAGGCTGTATTTCAACAGGAATGATACTCATACAGTTCTTGATTTAATAGTATCTGATCTATTCCAACCGATTACAGAATTCTGACCAGAGTGATGAGCAGTCAGAAGTTCAGACAGTTCTGTGGGCAGTTCTTACAGCACCTCTCTTCATGTCCAGAGAACTAAGGACAATTTCTGAGGGTGCAGAATATATCTTGAAGAATGAGATATCAATTTATATATATCAAGATACTTTAAGGATACAAGGAAAGCACATCATGAAGGTATTAATTTATCAACTCTCTTCTTTCTGAGCAGCTTTAATTTTTTGTTGTAGACATAATTAGTCATTACAGTTTCCCTAAAAACATCAGAATTTTTCCTACCATTTTTCTTATTATTTATTGTGGTTAAGAAGGTTTAAATATGCCTACTTAATTTATTGGATTATTTCATTATATCCCATTTTCTCTATACTGTTGTCTTACTCATTTCTGTATTATAAACAGGCATTGGAGATTAAGCTGAGGAAAATTACACCCATTTTCTGACCTGTTTGGTAATAGGACATTTACATCACTGGTGTAACTAGCTAACCCATTATCATGTGCTTCAGCTGTTTACATCAGGTCTTAATTTTATCATTTTCTTTTCTGTAACTATGGCTGCGCTGATTAATTTAACGATGTAAGGTGTGTCAGATTACTTCCTTTGGAAGTAAGAAAATGTCACCACATCCACTGTTCGCGTGAATCTCTGGAATTGTTTTATCTGAGGGATAATGCATGTTCTAGCTGTACTTTGGAGCTACATGTTTTTGTTAAATTCAATATCTTGATTTCCACCTCTGTGGTTCTGTCCTTATTTGCTTGGCTTTATACTTAGAGATTAACAACAACAGATGTTTAATGCTAGACAATTCTAATGTACCCATAATCCATCTTTTCAGTTAAAGTCAATTGATCTTTCTACCACATCTTATGTATGCAGTTTAAATCTGCCCATAGGGAAGACATGGGAGGTGAAAAAAGCGATTTATAATCTCAGAGAATGGTATTTCAGCAAATAACAAAGGCAGAAGTGAAGGATACCACTCTACCCAGAGAGGGGTCCCTACCAGAACAGCAGATGACTGCAAAGTGAGCCAAAGCAGAGTAAATGGGGACAATCAATGGCTCACTTCCGAGCCAAACTACAATGCTAGCATGGACACATACTTTACCAATTTGATCATTCCTGCTAAGAGCAATCCCTCTGAAGAAAGTTTTGTAGAGCACTTCTGCATAAACAGGGATCAAGCCAGCTTTTCTCTTTTTACAGTCAGATATCCTAATCACAAGCTCACATGTTTCTGTCTCTGAATAAGATAATTTAAGTCTTTTCACAATTTCAACAGAAGGGGTAAAGGCAACAGTTGCTTAAAACCTCTTTAGGGCTGGCAGTCAGATTATCGTTTTTGTAGGTGAGTTAAGTAGGTTAGGTATCTTCAAAGGCTCTAAACTGTCTCTCTCATATCCTGAAAGCTATTAACACATCAGAACTGTCTGCTTCCCTGCAGGCTTAGTTCAAAATGGCTAAATGCTACACCTCTCTGCCTTGCTTAATCATATCCACTTGACAAAAATAGGGAGTCCCCAGTCATTACATTGGCTCTTATGAATTCCTAACTTTCTCCATTTACTGTGGGGGAAGCTCAGGCCCTTCACACAGAGAACCAACCATCATAATGCCTGATTATAGACGAGTATCTTAATTCCTGCAAACAGTATAAGCAGTTATTCCTCAGCTGATCTTAGCTGTCATCATTATTCCAAAAGGTCAAGAAGTCATCCAAGACTCAGGTTTATAAGCACTAGTAAAAATGGCAAAGTATTTTCAAGCTGAGTATAACATACATAAGGAATTCTTCAGTTTCACCACTGATGCGTTTCAAGTCCTGAACAGTAGTGTTTACTTTTTGCTTTATTTCACTCCACTTCATGTTAGAGAACACTATTAAAATGATTAACTTTTCATCATCTGTCACCTAGAACATAGTGAAACAAAAGCTGCTTTGCAAAAGTAGCAATTGTACACTGAAGAACTGAATTTAAATAAAACTTTAAATAAGGAGTGGCCAGATGTGACTAGACTCTTCCAAAGAAAATACTTTTTGACAGAAAATAATAAAAGAGAATGAACTCAGCTGGTGCATTTGACCTAGCTCATTTCTGGTTTTATATTGCTGGGCATCAGGCTGATGAGATATTTTTCCTTTTCCCTTATTTCATTACTGAAATAAATACAGGGTTCAAAATATAGCTTTTTCAGAGGGCAGGGGAGAGAAAAGTCTCCACACTTTCCCAAAACAAACAAACAAAAACAACACAATTCACTTGTCGGATTCACCCTTTATTCCTTCCTGGCAATTTTCATTCAAATTCTTAACCCTTCCTGAGCACCAAACCATATTAAAATATAAAAAGGATAAATATAATAATTACTCTGGAAAAAAAAACTGCAAAAATTGTTAGTAAGGGCTGTGTATTGAAAAGTATAAATGAATACAGGAAAATTTTGGCAACATGTAAATCAGCATCAGTCATCAATGCTCATTTTGCTAATTGATCTGGCCAGCAACTGAATTAAAAAGTGTCAAAACTAGATATTAGAAACTTGTATAATATTTTTCTTTCACTCCTCTCTTCCATGGAGAAAGGGCAGATTCAATTAGAAAAAAAATGCAGAATACTTTGTAACTGAGAGTCTATCAAAGGAGAATATTTAAAAACAGTATTTCAGTTCTTGTTTGTCAAACTAGAAAGATTAGCATTTTAAGGAAATCATAGCAGTGAGGTAGAAAAGCATGAGAATGAATGCTGCCATGGAACCCCTAAGGAAATATTTTCTTTAAAGAATCATTAATTTCATCCCTCAGTCCAGCATTTTGGTATTCAAGGTCATACAACTCCAAAATGCTAAAGACAGGGAATTGATTGATTCAACATTAAAGTTGCTATGTAAACAACACAATCACCAAGAATTAGTGATTCCACAGGGAATTATTCTGAAAAAAAAAAAAAAAATCTGGGAAAATAACTTTTTTTTTTTTCCTTTATCTGAAGGGGTCTGTAGTCCCCAACATACTGCTCAAGAATTTTGGGAAGCAAGTGTGAACTACTGTGCTACCACTGCTTAATTTAACAGCACTGACATAACTTTTGCTATCTGTATCGTTAAGCATATCTGTATACACAGATTACTCCTAAATATATGCAATTTCAGAAGTGAGAAGAGTCCCATGAGAATTAACTAACATGATATGTTTGCAGAGTTCTCATTTTGCAGTGTGGAAGAGAATCCAGGTGAATAGGTAGTTTACAGTGGCCATTACAAATAATGGCCCTGATGGGGCATCAAAACCTTTCACAACAATGTGAGTCCATCAAGATACTGTGTACCCAGCAAGGCAGGATATAGCATACATGAAATCACAGAGCAGTGTTTTCAGGCAGCTTTGCAATTCTGTTGACATAGAGGTTGCTCACTCATACCTTCGTGCTAATCATTTTTTCATTCATCTTGTGCTCTTTTACTTTCTTATAAAGCCCCTTTTGTGTTTCTAACCACTTGTACTTCCCACAAAATTTGAGTTTATATGCTATAAGACCCACACAAAACAAATTTTAGATGGTTGGGGGTTTTTTTTCCCCTTTTTTTTTCTTCTTCTTTTAACTGGAATGCTGTACTCTAAAATGTGGCACTCCACCCATAAGCTGTATACAAAAGGAGGTTTTAAATTGACAGGAGAGTTAACATTCTTCCAAACCTCAGTCTGGAGCACATATAATTATGCTAAATCATTGTTAGAAGCTATTTTAAAAGGAAATTTTGTCTACCCTCTGAGGTTTTTCAATATGTATATATTTCAGGCATGTCAGCTTTGATAAAGTCTCTTTAAAAGTACAGCATTATTATCTTGATACAATAAGCAGCACTAGCCTGCTTTAAAGCACTAACAATAAGACAATGAGCTAGGCTCTTCCAAGTTTTTCTTCTCTCTACCTTGCCACTGACTTTGTATGGAGCTTCAGTTGTCCTGTATCTCATTATTTAAATTTGCAAAATTGAGCTGCCAGTGCTAAACCTACACAGCTGTTGCAGGGATTATTTAAATAAAAATGTGCTTATTTATTCTGTAAACTGTTGAATCTTGGGTATTAGATAGTTGTTTTTTTGTTTGTTTGGTTTTGTTTTTTACACATTTTTCCTTGTTATGTTTTAGAGATAATAGGGATGTACTGGTTTAACTGAGAACAGAACCCGAACTGTAATAAATATTGTTTATGCTTTATTTGTATGTTCTCAGGACTAAAGTTTCTCTGCCTGTCAGTTGAAATGTCTTAGTATTGAACTTAACTGCCATTCCTTCCTCTTCTCAAAGGCTCTCCCAAATTATTTTAACAAATATTTTAATGAATAAATCTTCTTTCTTGCAGAGAAAAAAGATTATTAGATTTTATCTTTACTACAAAAATTTTACCAACTTCAAATGTGCATAGTCCCACCTAACTGCAAGTCAGTTTTAAGTAAACACTTCCCCTAACTAGGCTATTGCATCTTTGTTGCTGGTGCCTACTGTTGATTCAACTTTTTTTTTCCAGCCAGAGGCCCCTTACAAGGGCTCTTCTACTAAGAGAACAGGAAGTCCCTTATCTTCTAAAGTTGTGTGACTCCAAATTTAATTATATGCTTTAGGCAGATAGGAAATATGCCTTGCTCAAATAACTTACTTGGGCTGGTACAAGGAATTTCAGAAGCTATGGCATACAAGTCAGATGAGATGATCTGACCTTCAACTCTTTGAATAAATGACAGGTGACTTAAGAAGCTGAAGAAGAAGGTGGGCAGAAGCCAAAACAAAGTGATGATTTAGTGAAACACAACGTTCAAAGACCAGAAAAAAAACTGAAAGCAGCCGCTTACCAGTAAGTAGTGACACTTCTTGTTTTGATGGTGGCCTTTCTCTAAGGGATCATGCTGCTCAGTGTTCTCACGTGGTTTCCTAAGTCCAATATTTCAAGGAAAATTAGAGCTCCTGCAGCTCCTCCTCTTCCTTCAACCTGCAGTCATAATGATCATAAAGGCACCCACCTAATTCCAGTTCTCCCAGTTGTGGGGTAATCAGCTAATTAGGCAGATTACAGAAAACTGAAGGGGGGCTGAATACAATATATGTGCTATGATTAAAAATGTATCTATCTTTATTTGAAAGAAAGTGGTCGTTTAATGCTTGTATTATTTCTGGCCAGAGGAAGGTACGTTCCCTTCCCTAGGATCAGGGATGAAATCATTACAAATAATTAACTACTTTGCTTTACATTTTAAGTCTACTTCATTGCATGCATAAAGCAAAACATGTTTCCATACATCCAAAGGCAAACTGTTCACTGCTTCAACATAAATTCATAAATGAAAAATACTGCCTTACTGAAAGTGAGAAAATGACCTTACAGCATCTCAACAGACAATTCTCTGTGAACAGCCATACAGTTGAAACAGTGATGTACAGTACTGACTTTTGGTTTTTAAAAATAAATACTACACAGGTATTTTCTTTGCTGGCTATCGGAAAGAGAAAATCCAGACAAGAACTCAGTATAGCATTTTACAGAATAAATATGAATTAGAATTGCTATATAATTGAGTTTGTGTATGTCACCCCTTGACCCTCCATTCTAAATAAGATTTGGAAACAAGCAAAGATTATCTGTTCCTGGCAAATCCTTCCTAAGGATTACATGAAGCATAAACTAATAAGGGTTTAGCTTTTCTTCTTTCTGAGAGAGGAAATAACTAGAGCAACATTAAAACATTCATGTGGCATTAAAGAATTCCAAACAAAACTAGAAAATTAGAAGGTTAGGATTCTCACAGCAATATCAAATCACCGTTGAGGTTAAGTACGCAGTCTTATGTGCAGATCACACAAAATTCAGAGTACTCCATATATGCAGTACTGTTTTGCTCTGTAAAAATGTCAAATATAAGAAATTGTGTACTTTAAAAGATAATCTGCAAACAAAAATTTATGCCAACAATATTCAGCACCAGAACATTCATGTTTTTGGGGTGCCATAGTCACAAAAAAAATCTGGAAAAAAATTCTACCATTCAACATAATTTGACTGAAAATATTTGTTAAAATAATTGAAACAGACACAATTAGAATGTGCTAAGTTTTACAGCATAAGAAAGTAAAGATATATTTAGCACTTGCCCTCAAAAAGAGTTTGATGATCACTGCAAAAAGGCTATTTGGGAATATGGCTGTTTATTTCTGCAAACTTTGAAGGGCTAATCAGTGAAAGCAACAACATAAATCTGAAACTAGGAAGTACCAAAGGAAGTCTGGGAGGAATGTACTACTTTTCCTTTGGACTGCTGGGTCTTGATATCACCTATGACTTGATGATATATATATATATTTTTTTTTTTATGATAAGTGCTTTAAAAAATTTAAATCCATTCAGCAAGATTCACACATCTTGAACATGGTTTATCTTGCCCATAACTGGTCACTTTCAAGGGAATATAAAGCCTATAGAATCGTGAACCCTTTCTTAGTTTTAGGAAAATGTATTCTAAATCCAGTAATTGACAGTGCAAAGAAGCATAAGCTAAAGTCTTTATAATTACAGGATATATAAGTTGTTCTAAATTGTTTATATTATATACTACCTATGGCATTTGTTGTGCCTTGCAAATACAGTGGAAAATAGGCCTGCATAGAAAACTTGCATAATATGTTTGTCACCATGACCCAGATTTGAGAATGTATTTAAACTCTTACCTTCTACTGAGATTAGTCCTAGCTTCTCCCTAGGAAATCAAAACAGCAGCTAGTGGCTAAATAATAGCAGCTAAGCAAACATTTTACTGAATGTTGACCTGCATACTGTGCTCTTCTACTCTATGTATAATCCTCAGCAAGTGACTGTTACAATTCTTGGCTAATTTGGAAGAATCTGATTTACCTCACATGTAGCAAATCATGGTCATGGAGCTGGTGGTTCTCTGTTTCAGTTACTCCTCATCCCAACCACACTGCAAAGGCACTAAAGATAGGAAGCAACCCGACAGGAAAGAAAGAAATCCAGAGCCTGCTTGACAAGTGACACTTCAATTTGTCACCACTATCGAGCCCCATTACCTTTTTGAACCCACGTCTTAACATACCAGTTTTCTGGTATTCACTTCTTTCCTACTCATAAGAAGTTCTCTAGCTATTCCCAACAACCTCCATCCCTCAGTACTTCCACTTTTCTTGTCTCCCTGCAACATGTCCAGTAACTTCCCAGTTCCCAAAGCCATCTGGATGGCATTTAAGCTGTTTAAAGATAGCTCTTGTGATGATTAGCATGGAACAGACGAGGGCTACTTTGTACTCACCTTTCCTTTGATGGACACACAACTTAGGGTTTTTATACTCTACTGAGTGTACAATTGCCATAAAATTCTTGACAGCTGAGAAAGCAGATACCATGAACAGAAAGATCATGAAGAAAGCTGTAATACGAGCAGACTAGTGGGGCATTACACCATTGACAGGATGAAGAATAATACAGTAAGAGTACAGTAAGAGATGGATGAATAAATAGAGGAGAAAAATCTGCATTCAATTTTTAAGCAATTTAAAACATTTAATGAGACCAAATGAAGAACCAGAGTTGCACAAAATGATAATAGGTGCATTTCTGTCTTGTCTCTCTCAACGGAATATAGTCTACACAGTCTCTATTAGTCTAAAGTCTACCTTCATCTTGAATACTGCATACAGTTCTGCAGTTCCCCCTGCATCTCAGTGAAAATATAACGGAACTATTATATATATAACGGAAGAATATTTGGATAAGGGCAACAAGGGCAAATGCACAGAACTAGAATTTCAGAACTGTGAAATAAAATGGTAGGAAGGTAGTTCTTTATGAAAAGGTTACTGCTGCTGTTTATGACAAGTCTAGATAATAAAAGTAGACAAAGTCTCAGGTCTCCTTGAATTCAGTACATATCATTTCCTCTGTGCATTTGCATGGCTTAGTTGGTGATACATGCAAAAATAATTATCAATTAATTTGTCATTGCAGTAGAACAGACATACTGCCTTCCCTGCCTGCAGGGCATAGTTTCATGAAAATCTTTAGGCAAAAAGAAAAGTGGTGTTGGAGTCTCTTTCCCTGGCAAGGTGGAACTGCTAGTTTGAAGCTACTGCTGTCATATTACAAAATCATAGAAACACATAAGCAGCAAGGGACTTCTGCAAGTCTGTAGTACTACTTTCTGCTCAGGGCAGGCTCTGTTAAAGCAGGTTGCATCAGGCCATGTCCAGTCAAGTTATGAATATCTCTTAAGGGTAGAGTTTCCACAGCCTCTCTGGGGAAGCTGTTCTGGTATTTGACCACCCTTTGAAAAAGATAATATTTCCTATATTGAACTTCGCATGGTGCAACTTGTGTCCATTTGCCTCTTGTGCACCTTTGAGAAGAACCAAGCTCCACCTTCTCTACACCCTCCCGTTAGGTAGCTGTAGACAACAAGACGACCTCCCCTCACCATCAGCTTTAAAGCTGAGCAAACTCAGCTCTGTCAGCTTCTCCTTGGCATGTCATGAGCTGCAGCCCCCTGAGCAGCCTGGTGAATAGCCTCACTTTAGCGTATCAACATCTACCTTCTACTAGGGGTCCAAAACTACAGATGGTACTCCAGATGTAGCCTCACAGGTGCCACACAGAGGGGAAGAATCATTTCCCTCCAGAAACACTGGCTGTACTCAGCCCAGTGTGCAGCAGGAGACATTTGCTGCAAGGGCACACTGTTGACTCACATTCAACTTGTTCACCATGACCCCCAGGTCCTTTTCTACAGAGCTGCTCTCTATGCAGTTGCCAGCCTGTCCTGCTGCATGGGGTTATGCCAGCCCAGATACAGGGCTCTGCACTTGCTGAACTTCATGAGGTCCCTGATATCTCATTTTTCCGGTCTGACTAGGTCCACCTGAGTAGCAGCCCTGCCCTCCAGTGTATCAACCACTCCCCCCAATTTGCTATCACCCACAAACTTGCTGAGAGTTCACTCTATCCCATCGTCCTGGTCATTACAGCAGCCATTTCAAGAATCCATGTTGATGTAACCTCTATGAAAGAAAGCAAGTCAAACATCCTTTCCAGTGATATGCTAGAGCTTTCAAAGTTTGTTTTAAAAAAAAATGGAAGAGTTGTACTGCTATACCTCTTCTTATCTAGGTATAAAAATCAAAAGTAGCCGTACGTTTCACAAGAAGCAGACCCTGGGTCTCTTTTGGCTACAAATGCTGAAATGTAGAACTTCTCTTACAGCATGTAAGAAATCTTCTGGAAGGCACAGATGACTGTTGAAACTTGAGAGCTAAGAAAGCCAGAAATTATTTATAGATTCCTTCCCCAGAGTCTGCCAGTTTGTGGCTTTGCTCGAAGACAGCTGATACTTCATATCATAAAAATGGACAGATTGACATCAGTGTGTACACAGTGCTCCAAGAACATACTTGCAGTTTGTTATTTGCCTAGGTGATTGTATGCACAGGATGGACTTTGTGCTAGTAGCCATTACAGCTGAGAAGGAGAGGGTAGAATCTGGAACAGAACAAAACTAACCCAAGAAAGAGATGGATGAAAAAAGAATACCGTAGGAGTAATTCAGCTCCTCTGCATGCACTATAACTGTAAACCAGTTTCAAGAACATTTATGTAATACTAACCTTTCCAGCACACAACTGTCTGTTATGGGCAGCTATGCACTAGCACAGCATTTCTACAGAATGGACATGACAATGTCATGCCAAAGGGCATATCAAGGATGCTACAAACATGATTCCCAAAATTCTCTTGGAATATATTACTCTACTCACAGACTTACTATTACAAAGATACTCCATGTTATACCATAGGCTGGTGCAGTCTTAAATCAAAGTTGGATTTTGTTCTGTATGCTAGAAATAGATTTATGAGATAGTACCAAGTACATTGGTAAATACTATAAACTGTTGCAGTAGAATGTTTTCTGATCTTTCACATGAACCTGTCCCTCCAAATAATGTTTATAGCTCTTAGAGTTTATGTAACAACATCCCCAACAACATGAGCTGAAGAAAACATTGGTAAACAGGAAGCATTGGTTGTGAAAAGTAACTAGGAGAGGATGGGAAGACATGAAAGAGAAGGAAGCCAGCCAAACCTCTAAGATATGGGAACAAAGTCACTGAACGTTTCTAAACAAGTTCTGGAATAAGACCATTCTTTTTATGAAGATGATGATAAAAAAAAAAAGTTGATGTATACTACTTGGACATTTGGTATCTGAAGGGACATACGCTTGCAAGGGCTGTATTCCAGGCCAAACCTGTGTCCCAATCCAATGTTTAAGAAAATGTGGGGTAACTCAGGGACAGTTGCCAAATACAGCAATCGAGCAAACAGTCAGTTGACTTACTGCTGGGAAGGAGCTCTTCAGGTCTAATTATTCTGATACCTGCACAGTGAGGCACATTTTGTCTTTCCCAGTTTTCCTCCAGGAGCGAGTGCCCCAGAACAACCCAATCTGGGAGTTAAGCTGGGATGCAGGACACTAAGATGCAGTTCCCCAGCTCTACCAAAGCCCTCATATAAGACCTTGACCAAATCACCCTGCCTCCATTCCCATCTCTAACAATGGGGAAAATCATTTCTTCCACCATTCTTTATTAGTTCCATTTGCTTAGCTCATTAATTCAGTAGGGTAGGAAATATGTCATATGGAGTGATTGCAACATGCTTAATGCAGTAGAATCCTGATTTTGTAGGACCTAGCTCAGATACCTACACACCCTAGTACTTCTACAATCATCATCATTACTGGAGATCTTCGTAATAGCTGAGTATATAAAAAAAACATTGACCTCCTACTTTGGTCAAGGTTGGTATAATTTCACAGTAAAAATAACTACTCTTACTAAATAAAAAGTGTTAATGGAACCAACTTTTTCTGTTACTAGAAAAATACAGCTTTGCAGCTGTTTAGTCAGTCACAAATATACTATTACACAGTTCTCCAAATCACCACCTTCACCTTCTCACAGGTGAAGTGGATAACTTGCACTTATGTTAATCCTATTTTAGAAATTCTAACACTTTGCATCAACATTTTAACATTTTGGATTAATTTATTCTATCATTTGCAGCATGTACAGACTAATACCCTCATTCTACACATAAGGAAACTGAATCATAGACACTGAGAAACCAGGCTTTTATAACCAACTTAACAAGTGCACCTATAATATTTTTATTCTGTGAGAATGTTTCTCAGTACAACTATGTGTCCCAATTATATTAATCTATTCCTCAGATTTAAAAACAACTTAATTAAAGCTGCCATTGAGCACATGCAACCTTGGTTGAGAAAGGATATTTGAAAAGCAAATGCTTCTCCCCGCCCTTGCACAGCTCCAATTCACATAAAGTAAGAATTCATCAGTAAGAAAAAAAATGCCATCTGTCACATACAACTTACACCAGTTACCAAATGCTTCAGAAAGAAGAAAAGGAACACCAGAAAGAGCGAACATGACAGTTGCACTGCCCCATTAAAATATTATTTAAAAATTTAAAGGGAATTTTGAGTTCCATAAAATAAACAAGCAATATCATTGTAATCCATATTAACTTCAAATCTGTTACTGGTATCTTTTCTTAGCCATATACTGTGGCAATTAACTGGAAAACCTAACTCCCCTTGAATTAAAGTATTTCCTTTTATTTTTTTTTTTTTTTTTTTGGCCTCAATTTCACTAAATGTTCTCCTTTGAAATTTTACCACAATTCATATGAAACAGAACTCCCGACTTGCATTCCTTACTTTATATAGTTTGTCACATCACATCTTTGTCTTCTTTCTAGTAGAAGCAGCTATAGTCTGAGCATTTCAATCTCACATGTTTTTTTCAATGGTTGTAAGATTACTTTCCTTCCTTCAGGGAAAAATGTATTTCTAGATCAAAGATGAAATTTTGAGAAGCATACTTAATAATAGAGGATGGGAAAAAGTCATCACGCGCAAACACTATCACCACCTCATGACCTCAGAAATTCTGCAACATTATATAAAATCAGCTGTAACCTCTTATGTGGTCTGTATAGACAGAGAGAGGCATTTTTCAAAAGTAATTAATTGTATGATCTCTGGGTAAATGATGCAGAAGCTATCAGAACCCTGATAGCATAATTCTGTATCAATCTCCCCTGTTTTAGCAGAATATTTTCCAGGGCCACAGAATACCAACAGGATGGTTCCGTTCCAGTTCAAACTGTTTACATATAAACCATTCAGTAGCTACTTACCAAAAGTATTACAGCAGTGTATTATTTATCTATTACTCTATGTACAATTACTGCACATACCACCACCCTTAAATGTTAATAGTATGAAACTTTGTGACAGTTGGATAACACGCACATGAGAACTGGAGAAGAATTAGCCAGCTTAGATGAAAAATCCGTGTCAGCTGCACTAATCCAACATCAGGGGCACCAGCATATTACATCAGTCAGTCTCCTGAAGAGCAAACAAGACATTCAATTCATGTTGCTCCCCTGGATACTGTTTTTATTGTCATATCCAATGGTATGCTGGATGGGATACTGTTCAACTGGAAGTTTCACTAAACTGCTGTTGAACACTATTAAAATACTCTAATAGCTGTGACTTATTGACCGGAAGAGTCAGTAAACAAATAATGTATAAGTGACAATGTAAAAATAGTGTAACAGTAATTAGCGGTGTGACTCCATGAGTAATAAGAAAATTGCTTTGACCCAGTTGATGGCAGTAGCAACAAAATCTTAAAATAAATATAAATAAATAAAATCTATCCCAAATGGATGGATTTTCTATTATGACTCGCATACTACCAAAACTTTTTCAAGATCATTGACAACAGTTATGGTTGCCAGAGATCCTATTTTTCTAGTATGCAAGTCCATCTCTCGTGGGAAGTACAGCAGCAGCTGTGGTCCACTATGGTCAGAACACCCGAGAGACAGGGCCAGGAGGACTAGCTGGCAGCGTACAGCAGCACGTTGTATCCGAAGCTACTTGGTATCGATCAGCAGCTAGGCACGGTCACACAGCAAGCCTCCAGCAAAACAACAGAGCAGGATCCAGAGCTACCGACTTTCATCCCTTTGTAAAATACTAGCTGTTGAGCTGGAAACCATGCTTTCTTCTGGTTTGAAAAAGCTCATACCACGATTGCATCTGCTTATTCAAGCTCAGTGCACAGTTCTGCCTGGGCTAAAATACCATTTCTGGCATTCTGCTTGCAGCTGCGCAAAGTTGTGTCAGGTGTACAAAGGCACCTCAAGCTGATGTGCTTCCACATTTATCCCATGCTACCCTAACTTCTGTGTCAACACAAACACTTCATGGAGTTGGATTAATGAGAGCATAACAAAAACAAACGCGATCTGTCTGTGCACACTTTTTGTCTTTTGGAATCAGACCACGCAGGATTTTCCACTTCTCTTCTGATTAAAGAGGAACTATATAAAGCAGAAATCAGAGTATTTTAATGCAAAAGTGGAATTATTCTTCAATACGCACATGCAAAAACATTCTATTTCTTTGGTGAAAATAGCCTTCACTACAACAAAACCTACAAGCTATTTTCCAATAGTAAGACGACATGACCAAGCACAAGTTCTTGGTAAATCTTGTTTCAAACAAACAAACAAACACACTTTGTTTTTCCTCTCTCCTTCTTTATCCTACCAGTGTCAGCCTCAGTGGGATCCAGTGGGGGTCATGTCCTGAAATGTAATGGTACCACATAAAAAAGAAGAAAATATCAATATCCAAAATTACAGGAGTTCTGATTGCTTTAACAACTGACAAGAAATGCACTGGTTTCAGTGCAATAATAAAAGGTCTGGTGAAATACCTGGACCATAACGGCAAAGTTATGTAAAAGTAAGCAGTACTGTCTGCGTGTTGCAAGGGGCAGTGAAACCGTAATGAATACAGCACCCAGCTGCAGATTTTACAAAACAATCCAACAGTTGGAAAGGGAATAGAAAGCATGCACAAAAAGTACACGACCTGACACAAACAAAAACCCACAGCGCTCAGCATAAGGTGTGTTTTGCTTGCGGCAGGTGAGAGAGCTATTTTGATCAAGCTACAGCCATCCACAGCCCGGTCAGCAGTTGGTCGTTCTTTCGCCCAGCGGGACCAGCAGCAGCCGGAGGCGCGGCCTCGCCGCTTCGCACCCCGGGCGCAGCGCGCGTCCCCGGCGCTGGGTCTGCTCAGCCATCAGAACAACTCCGCCGCTGCCGCCTTAACCCCCCGGGCCCGGGCCAAGCTCCTTCGGACGCGCTGCAGTTCCAAGGAGCGGGGACGCCCCCGCGTGCCCGGCCCCGCTCGCCCGGGGCCCGCAGCCGCAGCTCCTCCCTTCTGGC
>VXAL01005446.1:26926-39384 GCA_013399475.1 Chauna torquata | reverse complement strand
GGAGACATTCCTATGCATAAAATGGATGTACAGAGCTACTTTACAGGCATTATGCTGTTAAGTACTGCCGGGTGTTTATATGAAGATTGGTGTAGAATTACCAGGCAATTACTTAATAAGCACAGGAAAAAACAGTAATTGTTTAAGTGAAAAAAAGTCAATGTTGTGAGCTCTATTGCAGACAAATTTGTCCGGCAATCTAAACAGTGTCTAAACATCACCTGTCTACTGTAGTGTGATGGTTTTAGGCTACCAGGAGGAAACTGAATGACTGAACGCAAAGATCTTGCTGATGCATCCTGTTCTTCCACTGAGTCAAAAGAGAGCAGTTAGTTTGCAGCAAAGACTTGCAAGCTATCTGAATTCAGGTCCTTGTTACCTTCTCTACTTGCTGTTCTGGGCTTGCAGTGTCTCTACACCACAAGAGTAATCATTTTTTTTTAAGCATTAAAATATGCCATTAATGCTTACCTGTACAGTTCAGTTCCACAGTGTGATAGAAAGTCTACGAATTCATTGTCCCAATTATGAGAAGAACAACCTTGAAAGCACAATTTTGGGTAATTTTCCATTTTTTCTTATAATACTGTGCAAACAGTTTTAGCTATATGACATTAAACAGCAGCCATGCCTATACATTACTGAACAATTCACTTGCTCTCAACTTTTCTGCCACCACTGAAGGACTTCACCATAAAAAGATATTTTTGATAGTATGCTTTGGCCTAACAAATTTTCTCATCCCCTCCCTATTAGTAACTGTTACAATAACACCAATAATTGGCAGACAAATAAGTCAGTATCTGACAAACTATTCTGGTGTTTAATCATCTTCTTGAAAGGGGCTAGGAGAAGGGGATAAGCTTTTAAGTAGGTATTTTGTTTAAAACTGAGAATACTTTAAAGATTCTTACAGATGAAAATACAGGGAAAGTCCAACTAAATCAACATGTATCAGCCACTTTTTTCCCCTCATCTTTGACTACAAGAAAGAATACTTTTGTCCATATTATCTATTAAACAATTACCTACTCAGGAATCAAAACAGGATAAATCTGCACGCTCACATACATTGACTTTTTTTACTTTACAACCTATAGAAACATGCTGATAAAAACCATCCAGATTATGTGACTGTAAATTACCACAGAACGAATTAAGGCAAACCCTTTTTATTACTCTCAGGTGCTGCTTTAACCATGACTGCTGCTACGGTAAGGCAGAACGAGCAGGTTGTCGCCCCAAGATAGAAAGTTACCATTGGGAATGCGAAGACAATGTTGTTGTGTGTGGTGAGTAGACAGTTGCAGGTTTTGGGTTGTTTCACTTGTACTGATTGTCTCAAAGACCTCATAGAAAGATGTTTACTTAACTGCAAGATTCTTATTTTGCCTTCCCTCCTTTTGTGACTTCTTTGCCAGGTTAATCTATTTTTCCAGAAAGCATAGCTATGCCAACTGAATGCAATTTCTTCTTCTAAATCCCCACCTGCTGACATACATAACTAAACAAAATTCTGATCTGCAAGTTTCTATTATTCTTTCAGAAAATACTACAAAAATGAAACAAACCAACCCACCTGTTTTCACTCAAGCTGCATGGCATGGTTATATATTAAGGAACCCATGTTATGCTATGCCCTGCTGGTCTCCAGCTGGAAAGCAACTAACAGGGGGCCAGAAGATTACAGCTGTTTAAAAAGAATCATTTTTATACTTAGCAGAAAATATTATACACCATTTATAAGTTCATGATGTATAAATTTTTGGCATACTTACCACTGATCTGCCGCACACCACACTGCTAGTGACTACAGTGTGCAAGTGACTGCAATTAAAACTTAACTGTTCAAACACTGAGGTAATAAATGATTTGAGTATGTTTATTTATTGAAATACCATGTCCACAAGCCATAAAATGTGAATTTGATAATATATGATAAACATATTGATATATTTTGCCTGATGCTCCAAAATGAGTGTAATACTTGCCAAGCTACAGTATAAAAGAGAGGGACAAAGAGATGATAAAGAAACGAACTGAAAACGTGTAAGAGGAAGAAGCATCTTTTCTTTTACATGATTTGTTTACAATGTCCAGTATTTTTGGATATACTTAAAGAACTTTCTGAAGCTGCAACACCTAAAAAGCCCTCAGGCTTTGCAGATGTTTTTATTTTTTAAAATCAAGTGTTAGGGCAAAGTTACTTTTCATGTAATTGTGTGCTACTGCCCAGAATACAAACCAGCTTAAGAATTGCTTATTATTTGCACCACAAAAATTCAGGCCCTTACATAAACTTGTTTACAAGTCTGACTCTCTTGACTACCATATTTTAGAGGTAACAGAGTAAGCCATTCAGAGAAAACACAAGAAAGACCCTTCTTCACTTCACAACTCAATTTAATATTTGCCTGACCTAAAATCAGATGAAGTTTTTTGATGTTATTTTCTTTCTTACTTTTCATTCAACCCTTACTTTGTCCAAGTGTCTACCTCATATAGACTCTCTACTTACTAATTTCTTCCTCTGCTCCAGAAGTTTGAGGGAGAAGATGTTTAGTACTATCTGATTAACAGTCATATTACAGCCAACCTATATTTGGCTGTAAAGGTTCTGCTCCTATTCCAGTTCAGAAGCTGACATTTTAAAATACTGGCCAAGATAATAAGCGTGTCATCAAGAAATAAAGCTGAAACAAAGTAGCTGGCACAACCATGAGAAAGTTAAATTCAGAGCAATAACAACAACAACAAAAAGGAATAGCTCTTTTTCATTCATCTCAATTAATGTTTTATTTATGCTGTTAAGTTATTTATGCTACTTATGCTATTGAGAAGCTTGTAGGGTAGCTAGTTACAGCATCAACATATACATTAAGAACAGTTCCATTTCACAGCAGACCTTGAGTTTATTCATCACAGAACTGAATGCTTGCTCTGCTCCTAGACAAATCTCATGCAGAGATTGAGGTAAGTTTTCAAAGCGTTAAACACTCAGACAAAACAATCAAAAATTTTTCCCGTTTACAGACTGCTGCAGAGGAAAAAAAAAAAGTATCACATTTCTGGGTTGGCACAATAAAGCTAAAATATACTGCTGCAGAAGAAACTGTTCATGCCAACAAGAAATGTTGATGCTACAAGAAACCACTCATGCCAAGAAATCTGTTAAGTTACAACACTACAATTATGAAACAAATATGGCCAGAGATGGATTTTATTGTAGTTAAACACACTTTACCTAACTTCTTACTGAATGCCGTAATATAAAGGGAATGATGGTGGGGGAATTTAAGCTGAACATGGAACATCCTTACATCCCTTATTTCACACATATAATCTTTAATGCTACATCCTTTAGTAGATAAAAGCACATGCAAAATGGAAAGTTTCTTCCCAAACTCAAATTTCACGAGAGCAAATGGGCAGGCAGGGAGGGTTACATACCACTTTCTAAAGAGGAATTCATTATCAGAGTTCCTTTTTTAAAGAAGATAAAGAATTTTTGCTAAAGCAAACCATGCTTTATATATCCTCTGCTGCTCAGCTGTCCTTGCATGGAGCTCAGTCTAAATATGAAAGATTTTCTAATACACAAAAGAACTGTCTTACTAAAGCTCAGTACAGTTCCTACTGCATTTGAACTACAAGAGCAAAATAAAGTATGATCATTGTTTTATAGAAGATTACAACCATTTATATGGCAAATATAGAACAGGACATAGCAACTGTACTTCCATTTGGTATTTTTAATTTCTTCAAACTAATATCAAACTTACTTTGTTTTCTTTCAGAATCACTAGAAGACAAATGTCAAAAAATGGCATGTGAATGTGATCGTGAAGCTGCCAAATGTTTTTCTAAAGCTCCCTATCACAAAAAGCACTTTTTGTGGCCAGATGTTATGTGTGGTGACCTTCAGCCTTTGTGTAGATACTAGGTATACGACATCAGCCGTAATGAAAACTCTGTACGTATTTAAATCTAAAAAGACTATTTTTGTCACAGTAGTGACAAGAAATTATTTTTCTCTTTCTTGATCCTCCTTCCTTCCACTCCAGCTCTTCCATGCCAGAATGGCCAAAGTAAACATTTATCCTCTTATTTATCCTCTACAATACATGGACTAAAAGCAAATTCAGTAGTTTGGTTTAAGATTTTATTCACTAAACTCAAATTCCTACTCAGTATTTACCAGTTTAAGGAGTAACTGACAAATTTGTTTGAATCATAGAATGGTTTGGGTTGAAAGAACCGTTAAAGATCATCCAGTCCAATGCCGCTGTCGTGGGCAGGGACATCTCTCACTAGATCAGGCTACCCAAAGCCCCATCCAACCTGGCCTTGAGCACTTCCAGGGATGAGGCATCCACAACCTCCCTGGGCAACCTGTTCCAGTGCCTCACAGTATAGAATTTCTTCCATATATCTAATATAGTTTGGTTTATATTCAGATTCACAGATTCTTCAGATTCATAATATCATTCATTGGAAGCTTTCCATCCCCCCCTCCACTGGATGTAAGATACAATCCATACTTTTCCACTAACATTTATCTTAACATTTGTTAACTTTGAACTGACAGGAAGAAATGCATGAAGTGACAGTGTCAGCATAAAGAGCTCTCTCATCCATATTAAACACTTATTATGAAACCTAATTCAACTTTTGCATCTCACTCTACCTAAGAGGTCCTACTTGTTAAAAATTGACCAATATAGTTCTTTTTTTGGAAGTATTTACTTTTTTAAATGCAGGTTTGTTTGTTTGTTTTAAATGAAGTTGTTCATTTGATATGACTCGAGCTTCTCACTCTGTGTGTACCTTGAGTTTCCTGTAGGCACAGAAAGAAGTTCTACCCTTCACACTTCACAGTCAGATTTAGGAGTGCAAATGCAAACTGTCACCAAGAGAGATACCCCAGAAAAATACCAGTCACTGGGACCAGCTAC
Source organism: Chauna torquata (assembly GCA_013399475.1). Classification (NCBI taxonomy): domain Eukaryota; kingdom Metazoa; phylum Chordata; class Aves; order Anseriformes; family Anhimidae; genus Chauna; species Chauna torquata. The sequence continues at coordinate 34,429 of VXAL01005446.1, read as the reverse complement.
CTTTCCCATCAGTCTTTGATCTCACAGGACAGCACGAGTTTGCACAGTTTAGAAGTTTATAACTCATAAGGACATAAAGGTGGTTTTAGCTAGAGTCGTTTTTATAGTTTTTGGAAACACTTTAAGAAGAGAAGTCAGTAACAAGAATTGCTGAATAATACATTTTTTCATAATTGGTAATTTTAACAGTTTAAGAACAAGGAGTGGTTTATGTTTACTTTCACCCAGCTCAACTTACTTGAAGATAGAGGGCTACAGAACAAATTTACACAAGTCAAAGGTAATGTCAAGCACTTCAATATAAAATAAATAAAACCTCTTTAGGAAGGACTAAGATTTAAAAAGATATCTTTAATCTTTAAAAATATTCATAGGCAAATTTAAAGTTCATATTAATGACAAATGAAAAAACAACAATGTATAATGCAAGGGGACACAGCTCGTGAATATTTAAGTTAACTTTTTCTTCAGTCAAAAACCATACATTAATCCAGTTTATACAAAATAACTTTCCAGTCAACATTCACTCACATATCTAGATACACATCTTACATTGCAGTAAGAGGTAATTACAGTGTCAGGTCACTTATCCAGAATAATCCTTTTAAGAGATAACCCTGAATTTAAGGATTAGCAACAGACTTTAAGAGGAGAGCATTAAGGAAGCTATTGATGAAGTCTAACTGATCCAAACAAAACAAAACAAAAAAATTTGAATGGCAATTACCGTATTTTCCGAAGGACAAGAAAACTCAGTCTTTGCCTTCAACAGGGGGAATTTTAGAACAAACTTTACTGTGCATTTGACAGTCACAACTTTACATGTAAAGCAGGCTGAAAACACTGAAGTACTTTCAATATCAAGCCTATCCAGGAAGAGCTTTCCTTTGGCAAATTAAAGTTCTGAGCAACGCCTTGCCCCAGTATGAAATACTAAGTTAAAAACACCACTGTAGCTGTTCAGAAGACACTGATTTTAAGACAGAATACAGAAGTTTGATTTGATCAAAAATACGATGATGNTTTTTTTTTTTTTACTATAAAAATGATTTTGGATAATAAAGCCCATCCTCAGAGCTGGAATCAGCTGCTTATGGGTAACTTACCTTAAGGCTTTTTTGTATGTTTAAGTTAACATAATCAACCATTTTCACTGCCATATACATAAAGCAGAAAAACAAAGTTTCTTTCAAATATCCATTTTTAGAAACTAAATAGTTCAAAAGTTCCAATGCCAGTCACTGTACTTGTGTCTCCAAACGCCTTACCTCTTTAACCACAAGATCAATGTTTATAATTGGGTTAAAGTACAAGGCCCAGTAAAACAGACAATTGCAGACAAACTGAGGAATAAAAGGCCAAAAAATGGCAACACAAAGACCCTGGGTTGAGACTTTCCAAAAATGTCTCCACATTCTGTGAGGAATAGTCCTGTGGAAAAGGAAAGGGAGAAGCTTAGAGGAACTTTCTGTTTTGTTTTTAACCATTCTAAGACAAGCTAATATGTGCTACAGCCTCAAATTATTTCACACCCACTCAGTTACCTGTAAAACATCATTCTACACTCCACAAAAACTTTCTTAAAATACAGTAATACTACTTCTTATGTGAGGAAGTCAGTTTATTTGAACCACAAAGCACAGCAAGTTAAAGTGGTAAAATTCCAGATTTGTCATAGACTATTTTCATTTACTCTGTTCTCTTTTGAAGATGTTCTGCCCCCTAGCTGCTGGCAAAGTGAAAACCCCATATATACCAAACCAAGAATTTCTCCCATACAACTTCTAAAAACTATAAACAAAAGATCACAGCAATTATGAAGTGATATTAACACACTTAAATTAAGACTACAGCAGTAACTTTTCAGTTACTTCTAACAATTTTGATCACATTTTTGATCACCATCAGAGGTAATATCAGTCTAACTAAACTGTTATTTATGATGTTGAGGACACATCCTTTAATACCCATACTGTAAGCATATCATGACAGAATTCTTGCATATTTAGTTCTCAGGGTAAGAGTTAGTATTCACCTAACGGTTAAGAACATGCATATTACCATTACTGCATTTGCTACAAGAAATATATCCGACAATGAGTATTAGTATATGTGCAGATTCAGATTCACATATTCTTACTAGCTTCAGAGTTGTGGTTAGACACTGTCATTTCAGCAAGCAACTCTGAAATCACAAGAAACTTATTTTCCAGTTTATAAGGTCATGTACTTCCTACGCTCTTCAGCAAGCTCAATAAGACTTACCTCAATTCTCTTCTTGACCAGAGCCTCCAAAAGGAGAATAATTCCAGAACAGAGAGCAACATGGCATTTACAATTATAAATCTTGATGTCCAGTAGTGCACATCCAGCCAATCCCAAGCAAATTCAGCTATCAACTGGTATGGCAAAAATAAATACTTGACAATGAATTCTCTCCACTGTTTCCAATTAGGATCTTTAAGGTCCTGTAAATTACGATAAAAAGACTCTTAAACAATTTCCTACTAAATAGACACAATACTGGCTTATTTCCACTACTCCTTTGTTGATTTTTTTTTTCCTTTTAATAAATTGAAAGCAGTAATAATTAATCTTTTTATATTTCTTGGTCGATAATATTGTAACCCAATAATTTCCATTAGTTTGGCATAAAACATCACAAACAGCCAGACTTCATAATACCATTTGTTAAATGCAGATATTTTCAGCAAAAGGTCTTTCTACAGTCATGTAAACTTTAAAAAAAAAAAAAAAAAATCAGTTTCAGAGGTTTAAAGTCTTAAAAGCCTTAAATAAATTAAAGGTTATGGTCACAACACTGTTAATCCCTTCAATAAAATAAGAGGAACCACTTACTTTATAAAATTTCTTTTTTTAAAAGTTGAATTGTAAGAGATAAAACTGTGAATAATTATATGATATGTTTTTAAGCAACTAAATCTTAAAGTGCTTCAACGATTTAGCATTGGAACACTTACTAATAACGTTGTGACAATATCTTCATACTGGTCTTCCTGCACAGGACAAATTGTGTGGATGAAAGGTAGGAAAACTTCTGCATAATCAAATATATACAAATATAACATACTGAGTCTTGGAGAACTCTTCAGTGCATACAGAAGAAAAAGTGATTTTCCTGGATTTACTGCCTGAAAGGTATCAAGTTTCAAATGATGAAAAACATAAAATGAAAGCGACATGCCAGTTCTTAGACCTTTTTTTAACAATCCTTTTTCAAAGGATCATTTTGCAAACACAACATTCATTAAACTGAGCAATTTTTACAGAGGTAATTCTACTTCCTTAACATTACTTTTGACTTTAAGAGAATTTTCTTTGAAAGATATTATTTTAAAAACACTTAATACAGATGGCAGACTCTATACAGAATTTACCTTATATTCCCAAAGGTTCTGTGGTGGTTTAACGCCTAAAGTTTTGACACATTCCAATTCTGCCATAATAGCTTTTCTATGGTTATTGTTCTCTATACTGTAAGGCTCTTTTGTGAAATCCTCCTCTGTCAGTGTTAGAAGGAGCCTACAAGAGCAGAAGAATTTAGAAGGTAAACAGTGACTCTTCACCAAAGAGATATGACTAACAAATCAGTAATTACATACTGAAACAATAAGCTACTGATAGAAGGTATCACCTTTTGGATTACATTCCAGATCAAGTGTTCTGAATCAACTGCATCTCAGAGCCTGGGTTTTAAATATCCTTCTTTTCAAGTTTTCTCTTGCCTGTTTTCAGCATGCAAATTTATCAGCTTGTTGGCTGTTACTGAACACAATTCTTCAGTACATCACAGATCTAGTCTGGTCTCCTGATATCAAAGCTAGAGCTCTTGGGTGGAGTGCAACAATGCATATAGCATATACATATTTCCACAAGAAAGAAAAGGTAGGGGGGTAGATAATGCATTAGTAGAGTTTTACTTTCAGTATCGCTTCAGTCTGCATTGTCAGTATTTAAACAAGTTCTTAGAAAATTTTCAGTTAGGTTGCTTAGTATCTACTACTAAAGTCTTCAACTGCTAGTGTTAAAACTTCCCCTGTATTTTATTTTGATACATCAACAGAATATTCCCACAATCTATAGAACAAAGTCTAGTCATTTCATAATATACCATGGCTAATGAAAGCTATCCGGTAGTATGTGGTGTACACCCAGATGATAGCCGTTCTTGACACTTAGACCTCTCACCTTCCATTCACTTTTTCCAGCAAAAATCTTTCTTTATAAAGTGAAGCCCATGGGCCCAGTTGCTCTAGCCAAAGTATCACTTCTTCAGCAGTCCATTTAGCAACTGGCTTATGGACAAGAAGATCATCTTCAAATTCTCTGCTACTCCAGTGATACCCAAGCAATACTACCTATAGATTTAAAAAAAAAAACAAAAACAAAAAAAACTTTACCTGCAAAGCAAATATATTAATCATACAAATAAATGTGCATTAAGGGGCAAAATCTTCCATTCTAAAGATCCTAGAATATTTAGGTTATAAGAAAGTATCTTAAAGTCTTGGCCAATTTGTCTGTATTCCATTTGTTGTATATTGCAACTGTGGTTCCTGACAAACAGCTCTGAATGCTACCTTATTTACTCAGCTCAGCTGAAGTCTCTTCTACTGACAAGCTTTTTATGTGCATGTAATTTAAGTATATTTTATTACATACTAAATGAAGTATATGGAAAACCATTCAGATGAAACTTACTGCTACACAAGTTAAAGCTGTCAGAACGCCTGAGAAAAACCCTCCTCCTCGAGGATTAATTCTTCCTGTGTTTGGAGCTGTAGAAATCTGGTCATTCCCATACTTTTGGAAGGTTGCTAAGCTGCGTGCTACATCACTGTTTTGTTGAACATCTTCTTTTCTTTGTTCAATGGCATCAGAAAATAGCCTTTCAATAACATCCCTAATAGGAAAAATACTTGTCATCGACCTATAACCATTGAGGCTTAACATTCAGAAAAGGGATTAATTTTAAGATTTTTGTTTTCCAGCCTCTACTAAAGACTGTCATCTTTGAAAGCAAGAAACCATCAGTTATTAATAAAGTTAAATCAATTACTTCAAAACAGCATTTTCCTTAGCTTTTAATGATAGAAGTTAAAATCTCACATTAAAAAAAAAAAATCCTTATTTCATATATATAACTAGTATCGTGTGTGCTACTAGGAAGCCCTGATTATTCAAAAATGCTGAGCAAGAAACAACATAAAAGCAAGCACACCATCAATTCTATAGCCTATATATTAAAATCCAATTAGGCCAATTTTGTCTTGAACACACCACAAGAACTTGCAGGTAATTGAAGACAACAGTTTGATGTTTCTAGTTTTCTTCTGCCATAAGATCACATTTCTTCCTATAATTCCTATTACACAAATAATCACACAATTATCAAGGATCCTTCTAACTTACTACAACTGGTTATTTCCTTATAATTTTAAAAGACACAAGTGTTTCAATATAAAAAATAAGGTTGCTCCTGTCCATCCCCTGAAATATTCAGAAGGGGAAAAAAAGCAAACAACACCTTACTTCCATGCAGAAAAATGTACTTCAACAGTTCAGAAAATGAAGAATATGAAAGATTTCAGGCTTTAAACATCCTTGCGACAGTTCTGATTATCAATAAAACTCCAAAATTTGTAGCAAACTCTAGAAACCTTACAGTTAATTTTGCTTGTTTTAGAAATCCACAAAAAAAAAAAAGCATATTACAATCACCTGAGGAGAATGTTGACTTTGGGGAATCCTTCCCATTTTTCTCTGCATTCTGGACATTCATTCTTCTTGGAGGATACCCACCACAGGGCAAGGCAATGTCTACAGAAACTATGTCCACAGTTCAGGGTGGTGGGATTGACCAGAATGTCGTAACAGCAATGGCAAAGGAACTCACTAACTGATATTCGCCGACCAATTTCAGGGGTAGCATGTGTTTTAACTTTTGCCCTCTCAGGTTCACCTTGTAAAGTCTCTTCTTCTTCTTCCATTTTCTTTTATTCCTTATGCAAACAGAAAGCCCTCTTAGATCTTCAAATCAGGTATGGCATTACTTCTGCAAAGCAACAAGATAAGCCTCATTAAGAAGTTACTACAGATGTTTAGAATTGCAATAAGTGTATTTTAATCATCGTAGCATCTTTTGTCACTCTGATAGTTTTAAACTTTTTAACTAACATAACTCTCTCCCAAATGAAACATGATCTACTTTTTCAGCAATATATTTATTGCAAGCTACAATCAAAATCAGGCTCTAGATGTAAACTGTTGAGCTCAACCTCCCTGTATTTTCTTTCCCAGTGTTAGGTAACACATGAAAGTGAAACCAAAAACCTCACCAACACTGACTCAGATGCCCTTCTTATTTTGACCAATCGTAAGAAACATCATTAGAAAATACCAGGAGAGAATAAAAACAACACCAGTATATGTGTAACATAGTGATCTAATTTACCCCATCACTATTCTGTCCAAGCATATGGAATAAAGCATAACAAAGGTCAATGCTAGACAATGTTAAAAAAAAAAAAATCCACAAAGTCACGTGCCTCAAAATTATAAGGGATTGTTCTGCTTGCCATCTCAGTGAAGGACTGAGCTCTGTATTAACTTCTTTACTGGTAATTACTCTTTGCTAGTATTTCAGAAAATACACAGGTCAGAGAAGTGCAAGATTTTCCCCCAGCTTGCCAGAAATATAATCATTTTCTGTTCCTACTACATTCTCTCAGATGGCCATATCTAGTTTCTTAAGACACGCACTGATCCATATGACTTATCAATCATTACATGTTTGAAGCTACCAAGGACTATACGATTTTCCCTTCAGGCACTAACAAACCAAAATATGCTTATGCTCTCTGCCATCTGACTCCTGCTCGCTACCGAGTTACCATCTTTCCATCCAGATCCAAAAGAAGTAAGCATGCAAATCGGTAAGAAAAAAAGAATAATAAAAAACATACAAGCAGTACAGGAATACATACCGATAGTGCAACCAGGCTCCTCAGACTGCTCACAAACACTTCTCTTCCCAGCGAAGCACAGACTGTCGGCTTTCTACGTAAAGTAAAACATCGCTTACAACAGGAGAAATAAGAACAAGTTTTTGCATCTAAGAACGTCCTTCTGGTTCTCCTAGGAGAGAGAGGCAGCAGGGTTTCTGCAGGTGCAAACACATCTCACCGCTCAGTCTGCGCGCCAAAGAGGAGACCAGAAGCGGAAAGCTTACGAGCTCCCCTGCAGCGTCACCCTTCCTGCTTCGCCCTGCTTCCTCCCGCCAGCCTGCTCTCCGGCCTCGGCGCTGCTACCGCAGCCGAGGCTCCGGGCCTAAGGCGACGCTCCGCTCCGCTCCTTCCCGCCGCCGGATCCGAGCCGGAAGCGGCGGGGAGCCCAGGAAGTCACCGCCGTGCGGCCAGGGGCCCCGCTGCGAGCCCTCCACCAGCCCCAGCTCCGCCCGGCCCGGCCCGGCCCGGCTCCGCC
>VXAL01005446.1:4431-23191 GCA_013399475.1 Chauna torquata | reverse complement strand
CCCCGGGGAGGCAGGCCCCAGCGGTCCCGGCCCCGCGGTGGCTGCCAGGTGCGGCCCGCCTCTGCCCGCCTGCGGGAGGAAGTCGTTAGGCGCCTCAGGTGTGTTTTACCCCTTTACCCGCAGATTTTAAGGATAACCTGAACAAAGTCTATGAAGCTATTGAAGAGGCGGACTTCCTGGCCATCGATGGGGAGTTTTCAGGTACAGTCGCGTGTTCTGTGAACTGTTGGCAATTTCTGCGTGGTCCCAGGTGCTTGAGTTGGCTATGTAACATATCTAAGTGTTGGCTTGAAATAGCTAAAGCAAAGTCTACTAGAAAAATGGTTAAACCACTTATTATACGTATGACAGAAAGGTTTTGATCAAGGGAAGGTACATGTCATGCTTACAGTTCTGCTGTCTCCCCACAGTAATTTTTGAGCATGTTAATTGATTTGCAGCTGTCAAAGAGGCTTCAGGGAAAACATGGAGGTTTTATGTCTGTCATGAAAACAAGAGGTTGGGATAAACAAGGGAGGTCCTGCAAGTGTTTGTACCAGGAAAGACAGCAGTAAGGACATTTACACTTGTAAAACCCAGAGAGCCTATAGATTAGAGAGATGCCTGAATAACTGTTTTAGCTTTGGGATATGGACTTTAGTTAACCACAAAACATAAATATGATCAAAAATAGTTTTTGTTAGATGTGTTGCTTATGGAAATATGGCTGTATTGCCTTGCTTAAGGTGACTAAATCATTCAATAAATCTCTAGACAGCACTCTTCACATTTTTAGTTTGACTTTGATCCTCCATTGTGTTGTAACATTAACATCACGTTACTGGTAGATGTTTTCATGTTGGTATCTCATAGAATAGGAGCCAGACTTTTGCAGCAGGGCTTTACTGCTGGAACAGTACTATTAAATCAAGTGTCTTCTATGTTGAAGATGCATCTGTTTACACAATAGAAAACCTTAACATGTATTTTAAGTGAACATTTTTCTTAACTTACCAATTATTGCATTTCTTAGCTGTGGCTAATTTTGAAAAGCTTACCCAAAGCAATATATGTTCTGCTTTTTCAGGGATCAGCGATGGGCCTTCTGTTAGTGCATTAACCAATGGCTTTGACACTCCAGAAGAAAGGTATCAGAAACTTAAAAAGGTAAGGTATTTGCCTTGACTAAAATGAAAACACTGGAAAAAAGCTAGAACTCCTTAGTTCAGAATGGAGACAAAGATAGAAGTCAGTAAAACTGAGTTACGTAGAGAAGACAGGGATTGCTTGTTTCATTGCCCTTGCTAACACAAGAATTGTGGAGAGTTGCATAAAACTTGCAGAAGTCATGGTCTGAACAAACAAATGGGCATGATTCTTCATGTAAGAGGTAGTAGATATGTAGAACTTGTTGTCAAAGGATGTTGAGGGTGTTAAAATTTATCAGTTTGAAGTGGGACTGGGTAAGAGAAATTCAGTGATGGAAACTACATCAGGACTAGGGTCCTTCCTGAACTGCCTCCCTTACCAGCATGTACTCTTGCTAACCAAACTGAAATGGCAGCTACCACCACCTCTGCCCCTCTGCAGGACAGAAGGAAAAAAAAAAAAGGTGCTGTAGGGAGTCGAAAGAGTCTTGAAAAACAGCCAAATGACCATGGGGAACAACATCTAGTGTGTGAGTGGTCAAAAACTGTGATGTTTTGGGTTGTTCCCCCCCAGGAAGAGAGAGAGGGATCGGAAAAAAGGAGTGCTAAGCATCTCAGCACATGCTGTTTCCTGAGTGTCCAAGGAGTCAATAAATACTGTTTACTATTATTCTGTTAAGAGACATTGCAGCATGAGAGTATTACTTGTTAGTGTTCCTATTGTTCCTCACTATGAGGGGTGGCCGCTGAGAAACTAGTACAACAAATGGCAAAAACTAGGGAAGAGGCTATAGCTTAAAAACAAACAAAGGAAGGCAAAAAGAATGACCCAGAAGATACTAAGCAATGGAGACTGGTTTCTCAAGAGCATCCAAGAAGCTAGTGGATGCCAGCTGTTGTTCCTCTGGCTGCATATGAGAAAGGCCAGGTGAACTTAATGTCAATTTATTTATTTATTGCTTTTTATTTAGTGTTACCTTCTTACATAGAATGTTTTAGAGCCAACTTGGAGATGGGAAAAGCTATATTAAGACCACAGGAGATCTGCAGCCCTCCAGCCTTCCCTCTGGCCTGTCTTTGTAAAAGCAGACAAAGTCTGAAAGGTGAACGTGCATGTGTACCATTACATGGGTACCTAGAGTTCCTGATGCTATCAGTTCTGAGGCTATGCCTCAGATGAAAATTCAAAGCCTCCTGTGGCTCCCCCCGGTTTGGAGACCAGGCAGGTAGTCAATGTGCACAGGCCTCCTAGTTTAGTTATTGTAACAGAGCCTCTGGCTACTGTTTGTGTGCCTGCAAGAGTTGCCATGGGCTGGAAGCCCACAAAGTGATAGAGCCAGTCAGTCTTGAAGAGCTTCAGGGTAGCTGATGATTCAGTCTCTGCAGGCACAGCCAGTCTGGTGTATCTGAGCCCCAGCCTGAAATTCTTTGTTTCTGTCTTCTTAAAATGTTACTTTTGCCAGCCAAGCAGTTAACATGATTATTGATATTTTTTATCTTTATACTCAAAGATTAGAGGACTACTGTCCTGTAACCACCCAGTTTCTCCACCCTGTGATGGAGTTGAATAGTCCTGTGTGTTCTTTGTGTTTAAAAGGGCTGTTTGGCCCTCAGGAAGAATGAGTCAGTGCAACCAGAATGCTTTTCTTGTACGCTTACAGCAGTGTTAAAAACCTCTGCAATATTGATTCAACAATTGTGAAATAGTAGAGGACATGATGATAAAGTGCCTAGTGAGTATGCTAGTACTTCTATCGCTGTTAGCCACATGGATTAGAAGAATATTAAAAGTATTATTATATGTATTTGCAAACTATATGCAGCCAGTGTCCCTCACAGCCTGCTGCCAAACTACTGGGAATGTAAGTGACCATTCAGAAGAAGAACTGACAGCTGCTTTAGATACCACATCTCTTTCTTGTGTGTGAGCAACATGTGGAGAAATATGGGGCTTCCTTTAGTTCTTGTGTGTTTAGGGAATAAAAAAGCATACTACAAGTCATCTTTGGGCAAATCATTGGTTAAATGGGGTTGAAAACTAGATAAGCTCTGATGAATTTACTTCAAAGTTATCAAGAGAGTAAATGTTGGTTAAGAAGATCCAGATTTGTTTAAATTTGAAATGAAGTCATATCTATTGTGGGTGCACCCCAGTTATCTTTAAATGTACACAGCTTTTATTCTCATGCAAAGTTTTCCTTTCCTTTCCAGCATTCCATGGATTTTTTGCTCTTTCAGTTTGGCCTTTGCACTTTTAAATATGACCACGCAGAAGAGAAGTATGTAATTCTTATTCCTTGTGTTCTTCATTGAGAAATTTATGAATATAAACTGTATTGACATGCAACTGATCTTTTTCACAGGTATATAATGAAGTCATTTAATTTCTATATTTTTCCAAAACCCTTTAACAGAAGTTCACCAGATGTCAAGTTTGTCTGTCAGGTTAGTAGAAAAACAAGTTTGATTTTGCTTGGCTAAGGTATACCTGCAGAAAGTTTCCAAGAAGTATTTTCAGGAAAACCTCTACATCACCGTAGAGAGAGAGAAGTGGTTGGTTCTTTTAACAGCTTAAAAGGCAGATAAGCATAAGTTTCTGGGTTCAGTTTTGTTTACTTAAAGAAGTAAAAGCATTAGTTAAGAATAATCCCCAAAGATGAGCTTCAAGGGAATACCTTTGTCTTCAGTTTTTTAAATCTTGCTACACATTACATTGTACTCCCTGTGGTTTCTGGAATTAGGGATGAGGTTTCAAACCTGGCAAGATGATTCTAATTTTTTGTTCCTTGTCTGACTTCCTGTTTCCTTGCTTTTTCTGTTTGATTCTTTATTCCCAACTGCTTGTCTCATTTTCATTGCTTTCCAGCCTATTACCAGCATTTTTCTGGTTTCAGATTTGTTCTCCTGAACCATATTTTTCTCTCGTTTCCTCTCTCCATGTAACTCACTCTTTCATCTTTATCCCTTTACTGTATCTATTCTTATAAAATTAGTTTTTGAGAAAAATCTGCAATACGATCTGCTTAAATGTTGCATTTAGCTGAATTACTGAAACTTTCTACCCCAACTTCATACAGCAGCAGAGGTTTCTGTCCGGTACATCTACTTTTCCTCACGAGAAAGTGAAGTATGTACTTAGTGAGGAAAATTATAATAAAAGATAGATATGTAAAAAGCCTTATGTTGATCTCAGTGCTTAGACTGTTTATGGGGTTTTGTTACCTTTTGGCCTGAATGGCTAGGCAAAGAAATATAGTCCCTTCGGTTATTTTGATTCAGAGAAATGAGGTTGTCTTCTACTACAACTTTTCTGTTCAAGCAAAGCAAGCAAACAAACACACACACACACAAAAAACAAAACAAAACAACAACAAAAAAACACACAAAAACCAGCTGAACAAAACCTCCTTATTCCTTTAGAGAACTGAATGGCAGTGTTATTGTACAGCCAAGCCTACTGCTTGTCCTCAGTGGATTTTTTTCTGGGATTTGAGACTTACTGTTAGTAATTCCATTGAGTTTGTTTGTTTGTTTTCATTGTATCTGTGCCACATTTTCCTCCTCCATCTAGCTAAATTTTGTGGTCAGACAGGTTAATTCCTGTGTGATCCTTTGTCTGTCTCCTGCACTGGAATGTTTGCTTTGATTTTTAAACTTTAATAAAAGAGCATAAATGCTCCTTAACAAGTTATTTAAAATGAAACTGTGAATTAACTATTCCAGATTTAATGACACTGAATAGCACAAGAAGAAATCTTGGACTCTATATGTTAGGACTCTGCTGTGTAGTATCAGGGGCAGTAGAGAAACCGAGCATCTCATTGCTAAAACTACAGTATGCATTTTTTAGTCATTGCCTTAAAACTTTGTCCAGTCTTAGACTTGGTTATCTTGATTCAGAAAACAAAGGCAATCAAAATTCACACAATAAGTAAAGTTGAAACCAGTATGTTTTCACTGGCTTTTTTGTTATTGATGTATTGTATGTTCATACATATGGTTGAAACCCCAACTTGTTTAAGGCTTAGCATGTGTCAGAATAGCTTGGAGAGACATAGCTGGGGCTTGAGATACCTTATGGAAGTTGAAAATAAATAGTGAAAGTAACATGGCTTAAACTTGCTGTGGCTTCTTTAGGTTCACAACCTTAGTTGCTCTTGACCCTGAACTTAGTATAATTTCTTAAACTTAAGTAATTTACAAATAATTGATCTTTGTAAGCCACTGATATTCTTGCCAATTGTAAAGTTATTTTCTTTTGTTGCAGAGTTCAAGTATAGATTTTTTAGCAAACCAAGGATTTGATTTTAATAAAGTTTTTCGCAACGGTGAGTTGTTTTTTCTTTCAAGGTCTGCAAAATTTATGATGACATCTTTCTTTATTTTCTGCAGAAAGAAAAAGGCAGCCATTCACAATATTCTCTTAACACAAGTTCTTTGAGAATAATTCTAAGTTATTCATGTCTGATTCTAGAATTATTCTGATAGTTACTCCCTCTTCAAAAATTCATTACAACATTATATAGAATTCAACTGAATAGAATTCCTATTTAAAGAAGTGCTTGGTAGTTTATTTTTCTTTGCTGACTAAACATAAGTAGATAAGAGTAACAAATCATATAGCAGGGTAATGGAACAATTGTAAGGACTTTTAAGAAACATTTTAGAAAAGGAAGTATCGGTGCTTTGTAATTGATGCTGCTGCAGTCTATTATCAAAGCATCGCAGATAACAGGGAAGAGAAGTGCTAAGTATTCCTGTAGTCATGATCTATAGCTCCACAGTTCTCAGGTTCATGCTTTGTGTGAATGAGACATACAGCTCTTAAGAATCCAATGGTACCAGCTAATCTGGCATGTGCTGGAAGAAAGCCTTTATACTCCCAAATAAACAATGGGATCTAGAACGGGTGACTGAAAGGGCGGAATGTGTTTTGAGCCTTCTGGGGTGTAACACTGGCAAATGCTTGGTTAATAATAAGTCTTTGCTAAATCATGCCTCTAATTTGCCTCTAATTATGAATGATGAACTTTTAACTGTTTTTTTTTTTTTTTTAGGAATTCCATATTTAAATCAGGAAGAAGAAAGACAGCTAAGGGAACAGTATGATGAAAAACGTTCTCAGGCCAATGGTGCAGGATCTCTCTCCTATATTTCTCCTAATGCTACAAAATGTCCTGTCACAATTCCTGAAGATCAGAAAAAATTCATTGAGAAAGTAGTGTAAGTAAAATTCTTTAATATAAGATGAAGATTTATGATGCATAAGGTGACATTACAATAAATCATAACTCTTTAAAATATGTAGTTTCCTACTATTTATTTATGATAAAATATTCTGTGGAAGGAAAGACAAGTTTGAAAATACAGAGAAAAATCCATTATGAGTTTCTTTTGTTTAGCAAAGAACCCCTTTAGTTGGCTTTCAACACAAGGAGGAATGAGAATTTTTTTTTTTTTTTTTTTTTAAATCTGACAGCAATGTTCTCCTTTCCAAAACAGAACAGTTAGGGGAAGAAACAGTCTCCCAATACTTTTGTTAAATCTGCATCTGGTTAGCAATGCTTAATGGTCTTAGGTGGAAAGCAATGAATATCTCCCCCTAATGTGACAGTTTAATACTATCTTTCTTCTGATGTTGTTGAAACTAAAACATAAACAATAGTGACATGTTTGTACTTTGAAGATATTTTTATTAAGTCACTGGTTGTGATTTTTTTTTTTTATTTTTAGATGAAGTGTTTTCTTGTCTTTTTGGGAAAGCTGTAAACATCTCAGTAAAAAAGAAATGGATAGCTATGTGAGCAAGTAATCTATTTAATCTGTTTCTTCCAGGGAACAGATAGAGGAATTGTTAAAGAATGAAGAAAATGAAAGTTTGGAACTGGAGCCATGTACAGGGTCAGTTTCAGAAACTGTCTTCTAAATGTGATTTTTTTGGCTGTACTGAATTAGGGGAGTGATAAGGAAGAAGAAGATATCTTGACCTGAGCTAATTGTAAGAAAAACTACGCTTGACTTACCAGGTTTTCTCAGCATTCGGAGATAATCTATATGAACATCATGCTCTGCTTTATGAGCCATAACTTCCGCGTGCATATTTAAGTATAGCCAAGAAGTGTCTTGTGTATGCAAGACACTTCTATATGCATAAGCCTGCTTTTGCTGTTGCTGAAGTGCTGTATGACTATTGGAGATACGTTTTTATAAACAACTTTCTAAAATCTATTGAGCTATTAATTGTTGTCTTGTTCATTGTTGACACTGTGTATTAGTGGGTCTCCTTCCTAAAGTCTACTTAGCTTTGGAGTCCAGATGTTTGGAGAGTACAGTTATTATTTAAAAAAAAAAAAGTTATCCAAACTTAGAGATACTAGAACATTGTGAAACTGGAGTAAGGTTATGTTGCTGTATCTATATTCAGTAATCATGAGTGCAAAATATTTACTTATGAGAATATATGTGGATAGCTGTACAAAATGTTGTAAATGCCTTCACAACTTGGCAACTGGCCTGTAGGTTTTGGTAGCAATGAGTTATGCTCTTAACTTAAAAATCTTTCTACAGAGGAATTGAAGCAGGCTTATCTGAGCATTATTACTTTGAAACACTTATGTAATATAAGTATTAGTAACACAATTGTCTTTTGGTTTTAGATTTCAGAGGAAATTAATTTATCAGACCTTGAGCTGGAAGTAAGTTACTGATAAGACTGCCTTACTCTATAATTTTAGTGTTTCTGATTTAAAAAAAATAATAATTCTGGGTAAAAGCTGATCTATTTAATCTCAGAGGTGATTAATTTAGATTTTTTTCCCTTTAAGAGAAGATTTCTATGGTGTTCTAAAGATAAATTGCGTTAAACTGGTTTGTGATGATTCATTTGAGTATTTTAAAGCTTAGTATTTATTTTATCATTCCTGTCTAAAATCACTGAATAGAACAGCAAAGTGTAGAAGCCTAGAGTTATGTACCAAATGCAACTTCACAGGTTTTTAGTGAACAGAAAGTGCATGTCCTTATGTATGTAGTGGGCTTTACTTGGAAAAATTGTTAGTTCTATGTTGCTGATGTTTACATCTAAGTTTTCTAATAGATGACAAGTTATAAGCATTTCTGATGACCTAAAAAAAATCCTAATTCTAGTGGCCATTCTGTTTTTTTTTTACTTTCTTTATCCTGTATCTTTGTCAAATTATATATCCCTTAAGGCCTTAAGAGAAGCTATAAAGCTGTTTGAGGTAGGGCTGTAAAGATGAGATGAGATTTTCATTGTTCTGACTACACTAGTAAAACATGGAAAATACAGTGGAAATCTTTTTCTGTATGTTTAGTTAATTCAGTGTTACGATGGCATCTGCCACTCTGTTACTTACACTGGAACTGGATGAAGTAAAGCTGCTCTGTATAAAATGGAATCTCAGGAAGTGAGCTTGAGAACTAACCTGAAAAGAACAAAGGTGTTTTCAAGAATTTTGCTCTTTCTGTGTGTGTGTTTCTTAATATATTGATAAAACGTCTGTAGCTTTCAGTAGCGTATGGGGTTATGTTTGTCTGACATTTATTCTTGCATCTTCTCTCAATATATGGAAGAGTATGTTCACAAACTGGACTTTTTTAATGTTCAGTTGTGTTCCTGTGTGTGTGTATATATATGTACAGCTGTGTACAGTGTGTGGGGATACTGATGACAGAAAGCAAAGTTGTGAAGTTAGCTTGGAGGTAGTTAAAGCAGAAAACAATGATGTTATTGATTGCCCTTATTTCTTGAAGGAAGAATGACGCAGTCCTGAACTCTTTACGGGTCACTTTCTCTTTTCAAGATTTCTGTTGTGCAACGGTGTTTTGACACATCCAGGATCTATGACGTGAAACAGCTTGAAAGTGAATCCTAGGTCGAAAATTGTGTGGGAAGTCAGGGTGAAGAGGACACAGTAGTACTCTAGTGTGTGTTCTCTAGGGACTCATTTTGGTAGTTTTAGTACTAAAGTTTCTCTGGTACTAGTTTTAGTAGTAGCCAGAGGATAAAGGAAACCTGCTGGTTCTGTGTTGGTTATATAATTGTGGTTAGTTTATTATAATGGGAAGATCAGAAGATGAACAAGATAGTGCCTTGTTGTTAAGGCGGTGAAATACAATGTTCTCTGACCTTGCTAGTGGCTGGGTGTTCTATGGCTCTCTACCTGGCAGTGCTTTGGTAATTAAATGTGGTTGTGGTACAGTGATGCAAGCAAATAGCAGAGGTAACAAAATTTTTGTTAACATTTCTTATTAGAGCTTACTGTTAGCAGGAAACTCAGGGTGGTTTATAAATACTAGAATAAATGACATGTGAAAGGCATGCAGCCACCGAAGAAGCTGGCTTGCGGCTGCAGGTAAATGAGAGCTTTCTCATCAGTGTTTTGTTTCTGAATTTCTTGAAAGCAGCTTATAGATTGTAATGAAATGTCTAAAGGTGTTTACTTAACATTGCTTAAATAAAAAGTGATGGTTTATACAGCAGCAGGATGAGACATAGTGTAAAAAAAATTCATTTTAATGCTAGTCACCATTAAAATGCTCTAGGTGCATAAGGAGGCCAATTTAACTGGCCTACTGCTTCAAATTTTCCAGTATTTTAAACTGAAAAGGAACTTGTAATAGTTCTTTTGCATGTAAGATTAAGATTTATTGTAGTAATGAAACATGAAATTACCTGATCACCGTTGTGGCTTCAATATGCTAAATGCCAAATAAATAAATACTTTTTCATTTGTTTCGGTATAGGTATCCAAAAGGTATCCATGTCGAAACTCTGGAGTCAGATAAGGTAACTAGACATGTTACTGCCTATAACATTTTTCCTGTTGAAAATAAATTGTACTTCTCAGTTTTACTAACTCTCCTGATCTCTAGGTCTAACCAGCTGTCCTGATTTCTACATCTAACTTGAGCTTTGTTAAGCAAAATATGGAACATTTTAGATATAATACCATGAACTAGTTTCTAATCTTTAAATCTGACCAACATACAAATTATAAGCATATATCTGTGTGGCTTAATATTATTTAAAAATTTAAAAAGGGATACTAAAGTATATTTTAAAACGCAGTGGCTCTGACATTGTGTTGGTGAAAAGTAAGTCTATTGATGAAAAGTAAATCTTGATCTTACAAGAACAATAGTGTCTTCACATATTGTATGCTCCCTTCCCAGCTTAAATCTCCACTTCAAAAATATTTGAAATCCATGAGCTTCCTTCAGAAGTAAAAAGTGGATTTAGTAAAAGTTAGGTTTGGTGGATATATCTAATAAGCTTTCTAAGGTAGACTTTTAGGTGTGGATGATAAAGTGGTGCTTATAATAGAAACAGTTGTGTTGCCAAGCAACTGCTGCTGAGATGCGACTTAATTTTCTTTACAATTGAATTTACAAAAACTTGCAGTGGTGTTAACTGTGAACTTCTCCCAGTCATTCCTCAAATAATATGTTTTTGATTTTAGAAGGAGAGATACATTGTTATTAGTAAGGTAGATGAAGAAGAACGAAAAAGAAGAGAACAGCAGAAACAAGCGAAGGAACAGGTAAATATTTGCAGTAAGTTCCATTTATTCAGTTTGAATGAAAGAGGGAGGGGGAGAATCTATGGCTTCAACTAGTTACGCAAAATTGCATGTGATAGGGTTTGGTAGTATTTCCCTCTTGCTTGACTGTGGCTGTTGTTTGAAATTGATTCTCCAAATTGTACTCAGATAACTTTTGCTTTGCAATATAGCAAAAACAGTTGCAAGATATTCTAAAATTACTTACTCTTCAAAATTTTGTAGAGTACTTAACTAATATTTTGGAGCAGTAGATTCCTCCTTATATGAATTTGTTCTATCAGAGAAGCAAGGTCTAGCCATAGGAAACATAGGTTAATTGCATTTAGTAATGCTGTATAACAATAGTCTTTGCAAAAAAGTTTTGCAAAAAAGTGTTGCAAAAATTCTCCAGCAAGTTTTCACATTATTTGGATTCACAATGTGACCTTGGTGTAGTACACTGTTAATAAAACTTGCTTGCTTTCAGTTGTCTGAGTTCATGTCCTGTACAACTAATGTAATCTGATTTTTCTTGATGGAAACATGCTGCACACAACTACTGTAGTAACAAGTCAACTGCAAAGTCACGTGTGGTATTCAGGCACTCTCAGCATTGTTTATGGGACTTGATAATTTTGCTTACTGAGTCTGAAGCAAGTTTCAAGAAGTCCTAAGACTTGAATTATGATAATTGTTGATCAGTCTTGTCATGTGTGCATACATGTTTCAAGATAAAATCAACTTGGATGGAGCAAATAATGTTTACATGCAGAATCCCTCTTAAGAGGGAAGGAGCTATCTAACAGAGACCTTAACTAAGGTGGCATCTCTTTTCGCCAAAAGAATGTTTGGAACAACTTATTACTACAGTAGATTTTTCTGAAGCAGTCTTTATAGGTGTATTAATCAGTCTGGCTAGTGGCACTAAGAGCTGAACTAAAGTAACAGTGAATGCTTTATTGAATTTCACTTATGGTTGAACAAAGACAAATAATGCAAGGCAGAAATTACTTGAAAAAAGACTTGAAAAAGAAAAATCTGTTGCAAAAGATGTTTTAAGTGAAACTAAAACAGTCACATCCTCCGGAATCAACCTGGGTCAGCTTACGATGTATAACTTGTATTACATGAAATTGCGTTTGCACAATATAGTTATATAGTATTTCTTCTCATTTTTGTTTATATAAATAGTGAAGAGTGTTTCCAATCTCAGTGTTGACATAAAAATACAGTCTGATATAATAGAAATAATCAGGATTCAACCTATTGCATCTTATAACAATGTTTGTTTATAAAAAAAAAAAAGCTGAAGATATGTAGCAATTATCTTCTTGATCTGCTTGCAGTCTAATAGCTGTTGAGCACTACTGAAAATATTGTATTGACAACAAATTGAGTATAACTGTACTGGGTCTGGTTCAGATGAGGTTAACTTTCCTCATAGCAGCCCATGTATTGCTCAGGGAAAGGAGGAGGGAAGGGGGGGATGTTCGTGGTTATGGTGTTTGTTTCCCCAAGCAGCCATTTAGCATGCTGAGGCCACACTTCCCGGGAGGTGGCTGGATATCTACCCAGTGATGGGAAGTAGAGAATGAATTCCTCTTTTGGCTTTACTTGTGCATGTTGCTTTACTTGTGCATGGAGCTTTTGCTTTTCTTATTAACCCATCATTATCTTGATCCACATGTCTTTTTCTCTTCCTTTTTTAATTTCTTTCTCCCCAGTCCCTGGGAGACGCGAGTGAGCAAAAGGCAGCATAGTATGGGTGTTTGGCTGCTGGCTGGAGTCAACCCACAGCAGTAGCTTGCGACTTGTCCAACTTTACAGTGAACCAGAGCTACATTAAAACTGGAATTCTCTCAGCAGCATCTGGCTTTGGCCTCGTGTATCTTTCAAACATTGACGTTTCCTTTGTGTTCTGTTCTTGCTTACGTCTGAGAAATAAGTTTGGTTTTGAACCAAACTGGGATTAAAACTTTCAGTGTGTGCCTGTTTGCAGGTACCATTTTGACAATATTTGTATTTATATTTCTCTAATGCCAGAATCTTTTCTTACAGGAAGAACTGAATGATGCAGTAGGATTTTCCAGAGTTGTTCATGCCATTGCAAATTCTGTGAGTTAACATGATTTTTAATGTACTTTTAGTTGTAAGAAAAATAATTCCAACAAAGGGTTCTTTTGTTAGATTTTGCAAGATAAGATGAAATACACATTAAAGTTGCTTCTCTTTTTGGTATTTTCTTTTTTTCTAGTTGATGTTGCTTCATGGTTTACAATGGTTGAGTATGTTAGGTTAAGTAAGCTCTTAAACTAATGACATGAATGATCTCATTATCAGTAAGAGTCAACAGCAGAAATTTCTTATGGCTTTTAACAAGATTCTCTTAAGCAACTAAGCTTTTGTTTTTTTCTCTGTTCCAAAAAGCTTGTTTATTTTTCTCGCAGTTAAATGCTTAATCACAGAAGGTCATCTGGGTCTCTTCTGCTTATATTGTTAAAGTAGGCTATAGTTTGACATATGTCCCTTTTAGCCTGATTATTTTCAAGCAGTTGAGACAGCCTGCTATTTAGACAACAAATGTGTGTGCATATTGTTTTCTCTAGCAAATGGAGGATGCAGGGAAGCAGAAAAGATTGTCAAGTCCAGAGAAGCAAAATTTAACACCTAAAAAATTTATTGTACTTTTTCAAGAAGGAAGTTCCTTGTGTAAAATCTGGCATGAAAGGTTCCGCACTGTGAGAAGCCATGTCATGCCCTTAATAACTACCGTATGTTAATTACAGCCATAAAGAATATTTTGTGATTTGTTGTACAAGGTGTAAATTAAAAGGTAGCAGACTGAAAGATTACTTCAATCTTAAATAGATTAAAGTTACATGAAGCTCGTCTAGAGTTATCTTCTACTTCTCATCATTTCAAGCTGCTGCTGAAGGCTGTGATAAGTGGTTGAGAGCAGAGGAAAGAGAGGAGTGGCTGCCCTGAGAGAATGGGGGATTCTGAGGGGCAGGTAGAGAGCGATGGGAGAGGTTTGATTTGTGTTTGTTCCCAGCTGCTCTCAGCTAGCATCTGGGACAGGTGCTTTTCACATACTGCCCTTTGTCCATGGCTGGAAATGTAACTAACATTTAATGGATTTTTCACAGGGCAAACTTGTTATTGGGCACAACATGCTGCTAGATGTTATGCATACTATACACCAGTTCTATTGTCCTCTACCTGACGTAAGTAATCTTCTCAGAGTTCAGATGATGACATAAATGCCTTAATATGTCTTTAGTCTCAACTCCAACCTTTCTTGTGAATGGAAGCATGTGACAGTCTTACTAAGAACAATAGAAAAGTATTTTAAAAGGAACACTTGTGCTTCTGCTGGTCCACTGACTTATTTTCGTAAATCTTCATGTAGAAAGCTTAGTTGAGTTCTTCTCCTTTGCATTTTTAAAACATTCAGATTAAATGTTGGAGTTGAATTGTGCTTTCTGCTCGTCTCTCTTAGTCCTTTGGAATCTGCTTGGATAATGGCAGGTAAATTTAACTGATTTGTTAAGAGACTGGCTTGGAACCTGGGTATTATTATTTTTTTGTTTTTCTGTAGTTACAAAGTTGGAAAACGTCTTTTCATATAATATAGTAAAATTAGTAGAATGATAAGAAATCTCATAGCAGAAATTTACAGTGACATTCATTAGGTGAAAGAGCTGGAATGTCAGAATAAGGGGAGGGAGCATGCTTTTGTGACTGCCCTAGGGCAGTCTAACAATTCATGACTGCAATAGTCTTACAATTAAGTTAGGCTAAGTAATGTATTGGCACTGAGGACAGTGTCAGAGGAAGCCAAAGGTCTCATTGGAGGGATGGGTTGCGTGATGGTTGTATTACTTGTGATCCTCAATGGCTTGTGGATGTTATAGGAAAAACTTGGTTGTGAGATGGGAGAAAGCAGTTTGGTACCTGTTCAGATGGTGCTGAACATAAGCAGTCATCAGTTGTGCCTGCACTTTAGAAACTTTTAAGATCTAAATGTGTCCACCTGGAGTGGCTGCTTATATTCCAGTGACACATTAAATTCTGGGAGCATGTCTTCAGACACCTAATTCCAGCTGCAATAACAATTTTACTTAAAGGTAGTCTAGGATATATGGTAGGATAGGGTATCGGAGCTGACAGAACACTTATTTTTTTTGAATCACAGACAAATCAGAAATAATTAGTCAGTAGTTCTGTGTAATTGCAGGTGGTATTTACAGTAATGCTGACAAATACAGTGACTAAATTCTCACCTCATAAGAGAAGTATCTCAGTTTTAGAAGCTGATTGGATAATTGTTGCTATTGTTACCAACCATCCTGAGACTGATAAACAGTTAACTTATTTGGATTTTATTTTCTGGTTTAATATTAATTTAGGATCTAAGTGAGTTCAAAGAAGTAACTTCATGTGTCTTCCCCCGGTAAGATCTTAGTTCAAACTTGCAACTTCTTTAGTATTGTTTTATCAAGCTGATACTGTTTGTTGTAGCAGTGAGGCTAGAAGTAAAATTGCAACAAGTTAGACAAATATAGTTTTAAAAGTATTCTGCAATGTCTCTCTTTGAGTTGTTGCCGAGAAGAGCAGTGCTATTCTACTTCTTGGCAAAAGATGCTTTGCTACCCCCTCGTTTTTGGCATGATGATTGATGTTTTGAATCTGTGCTACATTTAGAACAAGATTTATTTGCTACCGATTGCATCTCTTGCTACTTAGTTAATGCACAAAGCCAAGAAGTGTTTTGGCTGCTCCAAGATGAGAGTAATGTTTCAGTAGAGTGAAACTGCTGTTTCCCAGCTAATTCACCAAAATATTTTTGAGGATTTGGCAAAATGGACATTCTTCTGTTTCAACTTATTTAACTCTTACTTTGTTTCTAGGCTATTGGATACTAAACTGATGGCAAGTACACAACCTTTTAAGGTAAATTAATATAGTATTATATAATGATTCGAAGATACCAGTTTGCATTGTGTGTATTGAAACAAATAAATTTTGGAGATAAATGTTGAACAGTGTTTTCTGTAGTGATCCTTCTTTGTGAAAGATTTTCCTTGACCACTTATCAAAACTTCTGAAAGTTTTAGAATGCAGAGTTTTACATTTGTACAAGTGATATGTATTTGTTGCAGTTTTAAGGTAACATAGCAGAAATGAACTCCAAAACATACAGCTTTTACTACTTAAAATGTGATTAGATTTTTTTATTGTAAATTAGCACAAAACAGCATATCTCCGCAGGGTAGAGGAAATGTTACTCATGAACAGATAAGACCTGAAAGCTGCTTATATACACAAAGCTCTAGAATATTGTGAATTCTTACTTAGGTTTGTCTGAAAAAGGCCCTGGAATATTATACTGTGTCCTGCTGTTCAGTGGGTAGTCAACAGGAGNNNATGGGGCAGCATCTACTGTTCTGCATACCTTTCTTACTTAAGAACATTGCACAGAAAATCTCATTAAAATTTACTTAGATATTTTCAGGTTTGTCTTGAATACTACTATGATAGAGGCTTTTGTATTCTGAAAACTAATAATACAGCACAAGTTTTATGTTTGGTACAGTTACGTTGATATTTGTAGTTTTTACCGTAGATGCTCAGGTTTTCAGCTACTGTTACCAAATCATACTTTAGGATGCCAATATAATGCATCGGTTGAGCTTGCTTGCTGTATTGAGTTCTTGGTACCTTTTGAAACCACAGATTTAATGACAACTGTAAACAGCTGTCTTGATTTAGAACCAAAGCAAAACTTGGTCCTCAGAAATTTCAGACAATTTTGCTTAAGAAAGATTGTGTGAGATTTTTTTGGTTTTCTGTTGCTGTTGATTCTGCATGGTTTTTCCATTGTGATGATTGACGCTGAATATCTGATTATTCAGTAACATGGATTAAGTTTGGTTTGAAGAAATTTAATAATCTGGATATCTTTTAATGACATTTTATATGTGCAAATGTACATTCAGTATTGCAGCTCAGCTAAGCTGAAGTGTATGATTTGATGAAATGAGCTTTCTGATTTTAAACTTTCTTTCCCTGTCTTTGTATTACTTAAAATCAGCAGTATTTACACTTACACAAATATTAAAGAATGTCCAGTCAGCAAGCACTGCTCAATACTCACCTTGAATGCCTTCAACTATTATGACCGATATTTAGGATATTTTGCATTGTTCTATGTGCTGCCTTCCCTTGCTACGTGTGCCATACACGGAAATAGATTCAAATAGAAATATTATTTTGGCATACTCTGTCCTCAAGAATTCTGAGAAGTATTAATAAATGCGTGTGACTCATAGATATTATGTTGTAGGCAAGACAAGTCAACTTTTTAAAACTCGTCTCGGCAGACTTCTCTGGTGTATTAGTTTGAAATGAGGTTATGTATAAATCCTTAGAGGACACAAGGTGGCAGCAGTAAATATTCATTGTATCCTATCTGTTTTCAGTTTCCAGAGAAACTGTGCTTGTCACTGGCAGTTAATGCTGTCCTTTCTTGCAGGAGATCATTAATAATACATCCCTTGCAGAACTGGAAAAGCGTTTAAAAGATGTTCCATTCAGCCCTCCTAAAGTTGGTAAGTATATATCAAAATGGTCTTCTTTTTGAAATGTTTTTCTCTTCCAGAGGAAGGAAAGTGTTTTCATTATTTTTGTTCTTGGCCTGAGATACGAGTTTACCTATTAATATTTAGTATTTTGTTGAAAGGGACTTTAAAAACAGGCAATATAATACAGTGCAGTTGCATTTAGAACTATTAGGGGAAGTCAGTAGGAATCCTTGCACTTTATTTCAGGTAATAGTATTTCAGCAAACAGCAGTTCTGTCATCTTCTAGTGATGGCATTTGTTCTTTAGCTTGATTTTTGGCAAGTAACTTGAAACTCTTTAAAACTGTTTAATTTGTTTATTGTACCTTCAGCTTGAAGCCAGAGTGCTCTGATAGGCACTTGAACAAACAAAACCAAGAAAACTTGCAAGTAGTAACTAGTTACAGGTGTTCTAGAAATTAGTTAAGTTCCTTTAGAGCTTTCTTTCCTTTGATGTGAAAGAAAGCATATTTAATCGAAGGGCAAGCTTATCTCAACGTTCTGGAATTTCTCTTGAGCTGCTGGTTTAGAAAGAGAGGGCAATACTGAACAGTAC
The DNA here is from genome assembly GCA_013399475.1 of Chauna torquata. Classification (NCBI taxonomy): domain Eukaryota; kingdom Metazoa; phylum Chordata; class Aves; order Anseriformes; family Anhimidae; genus Chauna; species Chauna torquata. The sequence continues at coordinate 5,322 of VXAL01005446.1, read as the reverse complement.
AGTATGTTGGAAGGGAAAGTCTATTCTTAATCAAAACAAAGATGAATGATATTTTTTATATTGTTGAATGTGCAGAGCAGATGCACTCAAGCTGCAGTAACAGGAGAGAGAATGAGATGGATGACCAATTTTTACCTTTACAATCTCAGACAAAGAGCAGGAGTTGCTGGTGCCTAGACCTCAGAAACACCATGCACATAGAGTGTAGAGTAATTGCATGCAGACCTTTTAGTATCATGTCCCCTGTAGCTTCTTCTCAGGATGTAATGTAATTTGGCAGCTGTCAGGTACTCTTTTTTTGCTGATGTCATAAAATTATTATTTTACCAAGTCTTTTTGTTTTGATTTTTTTTCTTGAGCAAAATATGACCATAAAGGTTAACTCACTCAGAAGTGTTAATATTTAATTGGAGATGATAAACGTGGTTCAGAACATCCAAAGCAAAGCATATCGAAACATACCGGTATACTTTTGCTAACTGTTCATTTATGTTTGCTTTTGGATACGTATCTATTAAAAAAAAAAAAATTAAGCATAAAGAAATGTCCTTTTCAGCCTAGCCAATGTAGCTTAACTGAATCTCAGACAACTTTATTTGTTAAATGAACATTACAAGGGCTCGTGTTTTGATGACGTCAAGGGCTGATATTTTGTTACTCATTTTATATCAAATTTGGATTCCAGTTTCTTTTGTCAAAATATGACAAGTATATATGCTTATGTATTTCCATCGTATAAGTTATGCTAATATTTCTGTATTACTGTTTTAAGTCCTAGGTATGTTTTGCCATTGTTTTAGCTTCTTTTGATATGGTAGAATATAATAAATGGAATTACAGAGTTCATCTTTCAGTATGTACCTTAATGTAAGGGTCAGCATAACTTCTAGA
>VXAL01005445.1:89204-102806 GCA_013399475.1 Chauna torquata | reverse complement strand
GTAGATGTGTTTCTTGTAGTTTTAAAAAAGAAAATAACATTATCACACAAGTCTCTTTCTCAAGTCCCCCATGTACAGCACAAGAAGTACCAACTGCAGACATCCAGAGAAGTGGCAGGAAGAAGAAAGGATTCTCAGAATTCTGCTAAAGCACTTTTTAAAGATCTGATTGAATTTTTCCCATCAAAGGGGCTCTGTCTATAGCAGATAGCTTTTACTATCATTCTGCCACTATAAAAATACATCCTTCTAAAGAACCATCACAGAATTTTTTTAATACTCTGCTATCTCTAAACTAGCAGGCATATTAAATAGACTGAATTTTAAAAATAGCAGATGTTTCAGGAAGCCTAGTGAACTCAAGTATATGGAAACAACCTGTTTGTTGAAGAGTGGGGGGAAGTCAGGTGTGGCAAGACATTGCTGTTCTTAAAAATGCTTTTGAAAGTCTGTGTTAATCCAGGTTGGCAGCAAACTACTGCTTTTAAAATACACATTCCCTCTATAAACAAAGTCAGTTTGATTTTTTTTAATTATTTTTATTAGAGAACTACAGGCAGAATGGGATTTTTCCCTCTGTGAAATCTTTTCAAGTATTGTGGCTGGTCTCAGGTGTGTAGCCTTGGTATAAATGGGTAATACTAAAAGGTGCCTTCAGGCATAGCCATGAGCTATGCGAAACAAAATGCACTGCCATGTGAGCAGCCTCTAGCACAAGGGAAAGGGGTCAAGAGAGCACCCTGAAATTCAGGTTCCTTCTGCCTCCCCAGGTTCAAGTTTTTCCTTTAATCCCCTTTTCCCCAGGGAAAATTCATTTGCAGCTGGCTTGTGAATCCCAAATCCTCTGCCTGTAAGTGGCTTAGTTACAAAAAAAGTTTAAGGAAGAAGACAGCATAGTCCCCATTTCCTCTCACAAATCTTTACACATGATTTTACTAGCCCACAGAAGAGAGCACATGCCCAGCATAGTCCTAAGTAAGGCGGGGAAGCAATCTATTGTGTCCGCTATGAACAGACAGGAGACCAGGGGACTTTACAACCTGTTGTTTAGGAATAGGTAGCTCAAGCCTACAAACAGCTCTAGAAAATCACATAAGAAAAAAAGAGACTTTGAAAATGCCTCCTCATTTTCCCCAGTAAGACATTCTGCAGTTCACACACCTGTTTTTCACCTGATTCAACTAAACACTTCCATCACATAGAACACAGCTACAGTATAGCTCCTCCTTTTCCCAAACTACACTCTCCACATTAATTTAACCAAAGAAAAAGTTTAGGCCAGGCTAGCAACACTCATTGAGACCCAGCCATTAATGAAACCAACAGAAACCAGGGCCTACAGACAGCTAACCTCCCTGCCTAGAAGTAATTCTCATGATCCTGCTGCACCTTTGTAAGTGCAAATGAATCTATCCACAAGCATAGGCTTCTAGAAGTGCTTCACCCACCTCTTTCTGATGTGCCCCAGGTAATCTCTCTGCCTTCCCTGGTGCCTGTAGGTACCGGCCACCAAGAGCTCCTACTCTGTTCCACCCCAGAACTTAATTAAGCAGCCTTGCCTCCTGCTCTATTTGTATACTCTGTAAGCAAACGCAGTCATTGGAACCAGCTGTTGTCATAAAGGAACCTTGCCCTCAGTCAAGTTTTCCACCCCATCACAGCTTGATCGTCAGGCCGTGATGAACTATCCAACCTATCTCTGAGCCTCCATCCTGTTACATGGCACAGGTAATTCAGAGGCCATGGAGCACTGATCATCCTAACACAGGATCAATACTCTGCCCCTGCACTGTGCAAAATCATGCCTGATAGGTTTACTGAGGTATAGGCCAAGGGGAGTATAAGATGGATAAATTCTACTGTGGTGCAATGAAATTTGTGTTTAGGACATTACTCATCACAAATGTATTGTGTCATACACTGACATGACAGATGATTCATCATTGTATTCTATCAGTGCAAATAGCACATAAAGAAGCAATGGCATCTGGAGGAATATTTCACCTGATTTCCTTTAAAACTTGCTGAGCACTCTTGTTTCTCTAATGCTTGATTGTCAGCGAGCATCTCTTTTCACACAGGGTGCTCTGATTGCACATTAGATGAAAACTCACTTAGCATTGTAACCACAGACAGGGCAAGACTTGTTTTTCTTTGCAGGATACAGTAGTCATGGTATCTTCCTCCCTATGCTGATACTTTATCATCTTTTAAATAGTCTTCTACCATAAATTTAGAAGTAACAGTACTGCTCCTTCCCCCTTGGGGTTTCAGGACAAATCTGTATTTACCCACTCTCAGCTGCAAGTTGAAGAAGGAGGAACTGGAAGTAAAGAGACAATATGCAGGTAAATTATTTGAACTTCCATGTGAAAAATAATTCCCTCATCTCTTCTTCTTCATCATTAACTTGCAAACTTGTGTTAGCCTCAAGTTCACATAGGTGGTCTCTGTATGAACCTCAGAATCTTAAAAATTACACAAGCAGTCTGCTCATCCACACAGAAACCATCTGGGGGAGCTCTGGGAGAAAATGCTCTTCTTCCTTCCCATTCAACTGTATTCATTCATTTGGCTTCATTTTCTAGGAAAAATATTTAAACACCTAATGCTGATGTTTTTATGCAGATATGATCCTCAAAATGAGATGGCAAACCCCAGGCATTTAGGCTGTCATCTCATTACTCTTCCTTTTCTTTTTCTGATGCTATGTTTGATGCTAGACTATTACTCACCAACTCATGCCTCAATTTCTCATGTATAGGATGAGACTAGCAATATTTATGCTTCTTTAGAGAATGCATTGAGCTTTGCAAGAGAAAGAAAACAGAAGCTTGAAAATACAAGCATCACTGAAAGACGGTATCTCAATATTATAACATATGGCTGTCTTCGAAATTAGACATTAGATATATTGTGTCACCAAAGAAAATTTTTATTTACCTGCCTAGAAGTGATTTATAGAGTTTTCTAAGATTTTTTTTTGTTTTCCTCCAAGATATCAGAAATAAATCTACTGTTTATGTCAAGCAAAATCTAAATTCTTCAAAAGAGATAAAAAACACACAAAATGTCATTTGTGATTGTATTTTAAAATCCTTTATATGAGCTAGCAGACTGTACAACAGATGCAAGAACACAAGAGGATTCAACCAAGACAAGCCCACACATCAAGACACTGTCAGTGTCAAAACTTTTCTTTCCCTCAAACTCAAGAGTGAAAAATAGGAGAGAAATTTTTTTTTCAAACTACATGTGTAATTGAAGAAGCAAAACAGTGAACTCTTCCCAGTTTTTTTTCTCTTAAAATAATTATAATGATAAAAGTTTGTAACTTCAGAAGAGAAAAGACATCTTCCCCCCCAAGACAGAATCAGCGCATTACAGGTAACAGTATTCCATCTATGTTACAAGGGCTATCTGCTAAATTTACGTGGGAACTCATAAAAACAAAGTTTTATGTAACAAGGACTGCTTTCTAATGCTAGCTATCTTCTCAGCTAGGAGAACACACAACAGCAATTTTGTCAAAGCACTGGCATTACACACAGAGCAAACCAGTGCTTACCCCAAATGCACTTTTTTTTTTTTTTTAAATGCGGTTGAAATCCACAATTTCTATATAGGATTAATATATGGTCACTGAAAATAATTCTTGGGTTCCTGGGCCAAGCCAAATTAATGACCTTGAGATACACAGAAACTTTTTACAAGTGATTACTGCCCTGCATTGTTCCTCAGGGAACTGCTCAATTCTCTCCAGGAATCAAACTGAAGACATGGAGATAAAGCAGATTAACAGGCATTTGACATCTAACCAACACTAATGAAGAACTCTGCAGAAAACAAACTGAGGTACCTAAGGCAAACTCAAGTACAATGAGTTGCTTTCTGCATGTCGTCATCTACAGAACTGGACTTTCTGGACCCCCTTCTACCAGTTACATTATTTGCAAGTAGGTGGTTTACATGCATCTTGTATCAAGGCATGACACTTCTGCTGAGGGAATGGAAAGCGTTCTGCATGTTTTCAGCTCCCACAGTATTTCTACAAGTACTCTCTGTGCACGAATGAACAGGGTTAACTTTAATGTAACAAGTTTTGGCAGCTGTAGGCTTTGCAGATATGGCACTGGAATGGACCAAAATATTCAAAAACTAAAAAAAAAGCACCATATCTTACATGAAATATATATACATGTGTGTGCATACACATGTGCTTGTGCTGATAGGATGACAAGCTTAAATGATGTTCATCAAACGCAGAATCGCTATGAGTGGGTTGTTATAATACGTGAAATTATTTGACATTGTCTGTCTGCTCCTTATGTCTTCTACCCTGAAGGACAATGCACATCTTCTCCATATGTTCATGCGTTTTTTCACACCAAACTGAGAGGTATACCAAATTTATTGTTGGTGGCAAAAAAAAAAAAAAAAAACAGGTGTGTAAGCTAAGTAGGTTTGATGTTGATGGGCTGTTGATGTTAATGGCCAGAACAGGTACTTCAGTTTAGCAAACACACTATTCTGGATCTTCCATATTCTCTTCTGAATTCCAGCAAGTGTTTGTGACATTTCATTTTGATCATCAGACACCATTTCTCTCTAAAAATGAGGGTCTGTCTTTCAGAAAGTGTATGGAATTTCTGAGTACATTCACTGCTTTTTTTTCTTTTCTTTTTAGACGTGTTTAATATGCATACTAAATACAGTATCTACATTCATTTCACGTGTGTCTTGAAATTAAATGTCAAGAATACCCAAGAGAACAATGTTAATGAAGTCTTAGCCCACAGCACCCACTATCTTTCATTCTTATTAAACACAAAAGAACAAAAAGGTTAGTATAAATGTTGATATTTAACCAAAAGGGAACATTTTCTGTGCATATTCATGAGGTATTAACATCAGCACCTTTTTTGTGTTCTGCCCAATGAGTTCAGTGATAAATAGATATAAAACATGGTTGAACATGGTTATTGAAAATAAAGATGTTCTGGTAGCTAGCCAGCACATCAATTGATTTTACATGCTTGGTTTTTCTCTTTCATTGTTCAGTTCTACCTCAGGTTATGAATTTTCAGAAGCAAACATGAGCAACAGAGTAAATAGACAATTGCTACTTGGACTGGTGCATCACTTTTCTTAGTTTTCCTTTTACAGGTTGCTTAAATCAGTACAACTGTACCCTTGAAAAACACTGCAACATATATTACTGTATTTTTCTTTGCCATTGAAAACTTTTCCATAATTTCTCCCTCTCTTGTGATATGAGTATCAGAAATCCTTAATGATCTTAAGAACTGCATTTTTCTTTATGATACAAAGATTGATTCAATAACATTTTTATGAATAGAAGGGGTGAATTCACCGCTTTTATTATTTAATGCTACCAGAATATGTATGTAAATATTAGTAAATTCAAATTTTTTATACATTTTAATAACATGTAATTTAGCTCAAAACCTGAAGAAGCGTATTGCTCATATACTCTTTACTTATTCTTTTAGTTTTAAACTCATCTAAGCATGCAGCAGAATCATGTGATACCAAACAGCCTAATACATAATCCCACATGAAGAAGAGTATTTACAAATGCATAGCTAAACTGCAATTCCTCAGCTGAAACCTAGTTAGCAAAAACTTGTAAGAGACAAATATATTTGTAAAAAAGTTGTTTTAGTCACTAGGGAGCTATGACTCATGAAGGCAGAATGTGCAAGTGCCCAAACCAAGAAATGTAACTATTTCTGCTAGAATACCTGTGTGGCCACAGTGCAAACACTTGACAAACCTCTGCTTCTTTTCCTCTCCCCAGGTAGGGCATGTTTTATCTACTATTTAGGGTATTCAAAGTAAGGACCAATTAACTACTCCTGTATGCAGCACCTATCTTGAGTAGTGCCCTGATGGCACTGGGGAACAGTAGATGCTGATGAAATACATGTAAAAATTACCATAAAGTGATAAAACCATAAAAAGTAATTGTCTTATGGTTCACTGGTTGACTTAATATTAATCTATAACAGTATAATTAAAGTACCTTTTATAATTTCTCTTAAATTCTGAATCATAACACCAGTGATGAGCTTTCTTTTCTATCTGAGAAACATATGCAGATGTGAGCTGCTTCCGACGCTTTACGCAGCTCATGAAAACCTAGGTGGCCCAGCACCACGCTGCAATTTGCAGTGGAAATACAGCATTGCTGCCCAGACAGTAAAAGGCGTGTAATTTTCTCCCTCTGCACTGCAGTTTATCACCTATATAATTTACTGTCCCTGATTCTTTGTCTGTTACGGTATTTGAATCTGTAAGTTTGGTAGAGCAAAGTCTTGTGGCTTTTTTTTTTTTTTAAATTGGTTGGAAACAGAAGTGCTGTGGTACTAACAGGCCATCTCCTGTTCTTACCCCTGCCATCAGAGTTGTTCCAAAGAATGTTTATCAATATGGTGATACGCGCTCTATATACATANTCTCTATATATAAATATAAATATATATATATAAATAACTTTTGACAATCTCTTGACCTGTGTCCATACCAATACTTTTCACAAGACAACACCGGTCTGTGCCAGTCCCTGGCACTAAAAAAAAAAAACCTTAACTGATCCGCTAGTTCAATTTTCCTTCTCACCCTTTCCATTCCTTCCACTTTGTTTTGTCTTTAGTTTACAACTGAATGTGTTCACTTAATACACTCTGTGAAATATGCCTGTTAAAGAGGCATTGCGTTGGTATTTACCGTAATTACCACAAGCGTCACTAGTATTGAGTGATTGAAATGAATGCTAACAGAAAAAATATCAGTATTAATCTGGTGCTGCAGTGAGGTTGGAAATAAAAAGAATCCTTGAAAATCTCTCTCTGCCTCTTGTAAGCTCTGAGCTCAAGTATTAACTCTTAGTAGTAATTACTACTGAATTACAAGTTATTCTCTCCCTATGACTCCTAATGTTACATGATTCTATTACAAGAGGTAGTTGTCAAAAGATGGATTATTTTATCGTGTATACAGCCTGTCACTCTAATGGCAGCCTGCATATAAACTGAGCCAGCACGCTGTACCAGTAGGGCACGACTGTACTAATTGCTCACTGTTGGACTGCCTGTTCATGTCTTTCATACATTTTAAAGTAGACATTGCAAGTGTAGGCAAATACTATGTAAGGCAGGACTTCTTGTCAAAAGTAATTTAAAAACAAGAAGAAAAAGAACAAGAACAAGCCTTACACAGTTCAAAATTTACAGTATGGCAGTTCTTTCCATTGAGAAATTGCTTTGCCAACATTTACCATAATCATCTGTAATACCTTTGTTTCTTAAATCTGCCTCTCAGAATATTTCATAATCTCTATTACCTATTCAAACTTCTGAAAATCCCTGCTGTTACTGCCCTTTTACATTTTCTTCCTTAAACTCTGCCTTGCCGCACGCTGAGAGGCGCGGTGGGAGGGTGTAAGCAGCCGCAGGCTGCCGGCTGACTGGTGAGGGGCAGCGCCAGTCAAGACCGCTTCCAATCAGAGCTGGAACCAGTTACAGCAGCCCTATAAAAACACCAGTGCGCGCCACAGCTTCACTCAGTCACGCGGTCGGTCTGTGTTGGGGGGAGTGTATAAGAAAAACTGGCAGCTGTGTGGGGGTTGCCGACACTCTTTGGGGGCAACTCTGTGCCAAGGGGTACGTCCACCCCTGAGGGACTGTGGCCATGGGGTGACAAAGGCCAGGGGAGAGACAGGGACAGGCAGCCAGCAGGGACCCGCACTGAACACAGAGGCCCTGAGGGGCTGTGGCCCACAGGGACCCATGCTGGTCTCAGAGGCTCTGAGTGGCTGTGGCCCACAGGGACCCATGCTGGGCTCAGAGGCTCTGAGTGACTGTGGCCCACAGGGACCCCCACTGAACCTGGAGGCCCTGAGGGGCTGTGGTCCACAGGGACCCCCGCTGAACCCAGAGGCCCTGAGGGGCTGTGGCTCACAGGGACCCATGCTGGGCCCAGAGGCTCTGACGGGCTACGGCCTACAGGGACCCCCACTGAACCCGGAGGCCCTGAGGGGCTGTGGTCCACAGGGACCCCCACTGAACCCGGAGGCCCTGAGGGGCTGTGGCCCACAAGGACCCCCACTGGGCCCAGAGGCCCTGAGGGGCTGTGTCCAACAGAGACCCCCACTGAACCTGGAGGCCCTGAGGGGCTGTGGCCCACAAGGACCCCCACTGGGCCCAGAGGCCCTGAGGGGCTGTGGCCCACAGGGACCCCCACTGAACCCTGAGGCCCTGAGAGGCTGTGACCCCCACTGAACCCGGAGGCCCTGAGGGGCTGTGGCCCACAGGGACCCCCACTGAACCCTGAGGCCCTGAGAGGCTGTGGCCCACAAGGACCCCCACTGGGCCCAGAGGCCCTGAGGGGCTGTGGCCAACAGAGACCCCCACTGAATCTGGAGGCCCTGAGGGGCTGTGGCCCACACTGAACCAGGAGGCCCCGAGGGGCTGTGGCTCACAGGGACCCACGCTGGGCCCAGAGGCCCTGAGGGGCTGTGGCCCACAGGGACCCATGCTAGGCACAGAGGCCTTAAGGGGCTGTGGCCTGTGGTCAGCTCATACTGCAGCAGGCCCACCTAGAAAGTTTGTGGTGATTAGCAACAAATGAAGTCAAATTCCTCCACTCAGGATGATTCTGCTTATCAAAATCAGCTATCAAACAAATACTGCGCTAAGATCATCACTTTTTATGCTGACCAATAATGTCTTCTTGATCTCCCTCTGCTCCCTGTCTATGTCTGTCTGGTTTTTGCCCTCCCTTTAGTCAGCAGGCCTTCTGGGGGAGGTATTCTCTGTGGCCTGTGTTTAGACAGTTGTGGCAAATTACTTTCAGTCTGAAGACTGGCATGTTTAGCATAAAGAATTAACGTGCGTATTTCTCATGGAGCATAATTTTTTAATATTACTTAACAAGAACCGGATGGGTATGTTTGCCAATTTAAAGGCTGGCAGCAATGTTATTTAACATGTAGTTTACTTTAAAGGATATGCAGATTTTTGGCTTCAAACATTATTTCTGTATTATACAAATAACAAAACAATGGTTTAAGATGTTTAGTTGCCAGACAATACAGAGGAGATTTTTTTCTATACATGTATATCGCACAGGCTGTGTTAATGTTAAAGAGCAGGCCACCAGCAAGCTTCTGTCAGCAGTTACTGGTTCTTAAACATTGAAATCATTTTTCAGTCATGCATTCACAAAGACTTAAGTTTTGTGTTTTCTTCCTCAGTTTTGCACTGATTACTGGTGCGACGTTGAAAGAAGGAGTATTAGATAGTAAGAGAATCCCACACAGGGGAAAAGCAGGAGTGTCAAACTGTCTTTCAATCAAAAATATTATACCAATGAACTAGACAATGAAGAAATGGATGGTGTCACATTAAGGAATCAACTGAATGTGTAAATCTGAAGTATTGGGTGTCTGTCACCCATATTATGCATTATTCCTTTTAGCCACTGATTCAAATGAACCTTGTAAATTGAAATGTGCATGTAGAATAGGATGTTCATAAAAGCCTTTGAGAGTTTCACAGTTTGGGCTATAATTACTTTCTTAGCACAATTCTTTGAGACAGTGACTACCTCTCAAACAAGGACTGATTATCCACAGCTCCTACCGGTTTCATTACCAGCTCGTTGGGGAAGGCCTTATGTTCTACAGTGTCAATGGAAAATGGACTAATAAATAAAAATGGAATGATTGATTAAAATCCAACCAGTACCTCAGTACTCCAGATGATTCATTATGCTGAAAAGTCTCATGATCTGTAGAAAACAGAGACAAAGGAATGCAAGATTAAAGAGACGATCAGTCACAGAGAAGAAAACAGAACCCAGAAGCCAGTGACTTAGTCACTAATCTGATGGTCTGAAATTGTGAAATTATTAGTAATTAAAAAAAAAAAAGGAAAAGTGGCTGTCACCTGGACAAAGCAGACCTGATTGTCAGGTTAGATAAATAGACCAAATGGATCTCTTGGCTAAGCAACTGATTGGTTCTATACTTACTTGAGCTAAAGCTATAAAATGAGTAAGGATTTAACAAGTCAATTTAAGGAACAGATCTTAATCTTGATACAAATCACATGTTAAATGATTTTTTTTTCTTTTCTTGTTTTAAGCAACTACTGCCAGGGACTTACTTCATATTTCTTCATTTCTCCTAGTTCTAAAGCACAGTAAAATGCCAGTACATCAAGGTGAAGGTGGGCTGAGAACAGTTCTTCTAGAGAACTAACGTGCTAATGATCTTTAGTAGCTTATCCATAGCCTTACGCAAAGCACAGAGATGTAGTCATTTAGCAATAATTTCCTTCACCACAGTAGAGCATCCTAGTCCACATTATTCATCTAGTTTCCCTCTAGAATTACGGAGAGCGCTAACATAGGTGTTTTACTAGGTGAAATGGTTCACGCTCCTCAAATGTGAATTTCTCTTCCTCAACTAAAGAGGGACGTTAAGCAATTGTTTACGATAATTTATTTTTATATCATTAAAATTAAGGGAAATGAATCTTACTGTTAATGACTGACTAGTGCAAAACAACACACAAGAGGGAGGCCCTCAGTCAGCTCAGTCTCAATGGCAGAACATTCATTAGAGTTCATAAGAGCAGAAAACTTCCTTTCGCCATGAGTTAAGATTGTGGTCCTGCCCTCTAAAGACTTTCAGAAGTCCACTTCTTGACTGAGATCATGAAACAGGTTGATTGCCTACAAGTCGTCTTGCATTGTAGAAAGATTTGCTCATACTATAAAAATGGAAATGTGAAGTATTTTATGACTTTATAACACTCAAAGCTATTGGGATATGTTATAAGCTCAGACCTGCACTTATAATTATGGTTACCATCACTCTTTGAGAATGAGACCTGAAGTTATAAATATGTCCACTTCTATGAGAGATTAGAAATGACTAAAAGAATTCACTTTCAAAAATAAATTATGCTCTAATTAAATGAAACTCTAAAAATTAAAAACCCAGTCCCAGAATTAAGTCTACTTTGAGAGGTTTATGCAAGTGACTGCTTCTGTCTTGCACTAATGCAGAGAAAGAGAGAATGGGTAGAAAAGTTTCTTCAGCCCCAACATGTCAAGCAGGCGCTCTTGTGTCACTCAAGTGCTACTTTCAGGGGAAATTCAGATTTGGATATTAGGAAAAAGTTCTTCACTGGAACAGGCTCCCCTGGCAAGTCGTCATATGGCCCCAAGCCTGTTAGTGTTCAAGAAGTGGTTGGACAACACTCTTTTAGATACATGGTTTAACTCTTAGATTATCCTGTGTGGAGTCAGGAGTTGGACTCGGTGATCCACATGGGTCCCTTCCGTTTCAGGATATTCTATGATTCTCTCAAGTCTCCTCCTAGTGAACCCAAGAAAAGACCAACAGCTTGAAAAAGTGTGGAAAGAGAAGAAAAGTTCACTAAAATGTTAAAATAATTTATAAAATAATTGTCTAAATATTCCAATGTATTTAATTTCATTACACTAGTGATGCTCCACCAGTGTGCTGAAGTTCTTTATTATTATTATATTTAATTTAATGTGGACAGAAAGAGTCTAATTTCGTGTTCCTGGAACTTCATTAGGATACAACTTCAAGTTTCTACACAGAGTACAAAATGCTACTCGCTCTTCAATTCCTAGGCTAATTTCAGAATGCTGATTTTTGAAGGACATAAAATATTTAGCTTTGTTACCCTTGTAGCTTAACATAGAATCCTTTAGAATTGTAAAGAAATCACTTCTACACAACAAAAAATTTTATGAGAAAATTTCCTTCTAAAAAAGTTTTTTATACATATTAGAATGCTACAGCCTCAACAGTCTATTAATTTTTTTTATGAGATTTAAAATACCTGTAATGCTGTTTTCATTTATATTCCAAATAATTTTTCCATAAAAGCATATGTGAATGACAGGAGAGGAAGACAGAACAAAATTGCTATCTCCTTATTCCTGGCTTACCGCCCTCTAACTGGTACAGAAGGCATTTGAAAATGTATATAGCTCATTTATTTTCTCACCAAATTTTCTCAATGTATTGTAATATTTCATTTTCACTTGTTCAACAAAGAAAAGGAACCCATAAAAAGATGATAGGAGAGAATTCTGTGCAAGTCTTTGAAGTAATGCTAATAATATATTCCTGAGAAACTGAATTTCCATTTGCATAATTAAATTGGCCAGAACTATCTTACTGTCCAGCTTGCAGGAGTTCAAATTCTCTGAAATGGAGTATCTGTACCCATGAGATGCTGGTCAATTACCCAGGTGAATTGATAGAAGAATTCAAGGCACAGCATGCTAGATACAATATTATACATTAATGGGAAGTCTAATGCAAACTATACCCTATGCAGCAGTAATATTTTAGTATTTTGGTAAATAACATACAACTGCAGAGGACACATAGAATTGCGACACTGCAAAATTGGGGTGTTTTTTTTTTCTCCACAGTTTTCAAATCAAGTAGGGAGTAGGCATAAAGATATGGTGACATGAGTTTGTTAAAAAGTTGACTTGGTTTCCCCCTGCATAAATAAAATTTTTCCATGCAAATTGTTGCTCCTACATTTTGGCACTGGCAAAACACGTAAAACTTACTCTTGCAAGTACTGGGTTGCTGGAAGCCTAATTTGCATGCACATTACTACAGTAACTAGGGGACTTGTATTACAAAGAAGGAAACTACTGCCAAGTGAGTGACTGTTGATCTCTTGACACATAAGTTTGGCTAGAGAAAAGATGCTGTGTTTCCAGTTCCAACGACTGTCTTCCCAAAACTGCAACCAGAACTCAACCAGGTGTTACGTCAATGCAAAGTACTGTTGAGAGTGGGAAGGGAAAGATGTCATGGGACAAGCCGTCTTTTCTTCCTGAGGTACTCCTATTTGTCTGTTTCTAGACTACAGAAAAGCCTTTGTCATATCCTTATTAGCAGCTGGTGTCTAGCCAGCTAATTTTCAGTTTCCTTCAGTTAGTTGGTTATGCGTACATTTTTCTTAGTCATTACTCAACAAGAAAATAAAAAGTTGCTGCTCCTAGAAAACATGAATGTGGTTGTCTCAGTCCTTTGAGACACTAAAACATTTCTTGAAAGATCCAGAACACACTGAACTTCCCTTGAGATAACGGTGCTTGCAGTAGTGATCTTGCAGTACCATTAATATGAAAATGTCATCACTATATAGTCAACATGAGACTTCAATACAAATTATGGTTTCTGTGGAATGACACTTTGGTTTTAAGTTCAGGAAACAAACGTGGAGTTTAATATGTACTAACAACCTCTGAAAAAGAAAAAAAAAAAATTGCGACAAGTCATGAATTGGCAGGAATCTATCAAATATGCTTTGCATGACCATAATCAAAAGGCGACCCATATGTTGCCCGAATATCCATTTAACATTTTATCCATTTATCAAAGACAATTTTCTGTGAATAATAAAGTATGATGAACCACCTAAAGACAATTTGGACCATCTGTCTGCCTCCTTTGTCATTAACATTCACCTTCAGTATATGCTTGGCTTGTTTTATAACTACTTGAGT
>VXAL01005445.1:48695-89173 GCA_013399475.1 Chauna torquata | reverse complement strand
TTTTTCTATCATCTATGCATACATTGGTTGAACAATGTGGGGAGAGATAAGTCTTTCAAGAATTAAGGTCTAACACCATTCACTCAGGCTGCGTCTTCATTTGAAAAATGCAAATTTCAGAATATTAGAAAGTATTTGATTTTTCTGCAGACTTTCAGCTGAGGCATTCATTAAAAGCATTTAAAAATAGAACACTGCAATTTCAAAACAGAATTCCTTTATGTAAATTTTAATATGTACCTAATTAAAATGTTAAATAAATCCCAAACTAAAATACTGCATTTCAAAACTAAACATTTCATATGATGTGCAGGGGCCTAGTATATTCCAGCAGGAAAATACAAAGAAATAAATACAAAGAATTTGTTATTCTGCCAACCTAATTTCTTTTAAAAGAAGGTACTGAACTTTAAGTTCAAAAATCAAATGAAGCAATGATTCACATAGTATTAATGACAACATTTTGGTGATCTTTCATTCATGGTTTAAAAAGAAGCAACACTAATGACAAGTGGCATCAGAGAAAAAGCCTCAAGTATATCAAAGTTTAAAAGGAATTTATAATCTAGCCAAGATCTCTTTAGGTGTGAAGCTATCTGATTGATAATAATGTCCACCACACTCTTTATAGGTGATTTCTTCTGAGTGGCAGTAGTATAGATTTATATGGATTCAGAGACGATTCATCAACGAATTTAAATACTTCAAATATACCTCTTCAGAAGTCTCTGTTCTCTAATCTATTCTATGTTCATTTTTTTAGGAAGTAGGTCACTTACTCTGCTCATGGTCTACCACATTAAAGCTCTCTTATTAACATTTGGTTGTGAGGCCATGAAGCCTGTACAAACCACATTTACTTTGCTAGCTTTCTGTAACAAGGCTGGCTGGATTTTGGACTGCAAGGACAAACAGCAGGTAGACATGAGCCAATGCTTTGAGTTCTAAAAAGTCTGTTTTGGTATTCCTCAAGATTTTCTATATCTTCTATTTGGTTCTAAGATGTAGGTCTTATAGTCTATACCCCATCACTATAGTGAATAGTCAAGTAGAATTTTGTAAGGTGCTAGTGAGACTGGCTAGCATAATGCTGTACTTCTCTGTTGAGCTCGTTAAAAAGTATACACGGGTGAAACAGGCAGATTATAATTTACTCAGCTATACTCCAGTTAATCCCTGAAAGCAGAATGGTTTAGTGTATCTTCTGTACTATCACCTTGTACTGTCATCTCCTCTCCTGCAGTATGGCATGCAAAGAGAATCACATAATTAGTTGTAAGAAGTACAATGCATTTACTACAATGCCATTTCTGTGTTTTTGCCAGTTGGTTATAAAGATGCCATTAGAAGCTCTGCTGTTTTAAGTACAGGGTGAAATTCTGGCACAGTCAGCCCTACAGGCAACCATTCGCAAACCCAGCACTTTTCCTTACAGCAGTCAGTTGCTTCTAAATGATGAACCAGATAATGCTTGGAGGTGGAAATGGTACTTTTCAGAGAGAAAAAAAAAAAAAAAAAGAATTAAAAGATAGTAATTGAATACTGGAATGAGATTCACATAGGAAAATTCTTATTAAGAGAGCATCCATACAGAGCAGACTGTAAAATGGTAGCCTATATTGCAAAACTGTATTACTGTAGGAATTGATCTTGTTCCAGTAAATTTATACTGACATTTTCCCACATTCTTGGCAACTGAGTGTAGTCATACAGGTATGTCATGACTTGTCACTTGAATTATAAAATCTGAAAAAAAAAAACCAACCAAAAAAAAGCTGATGTTATAGTGCTAAGTATTGAATCAATCAGTGTAATGGTGCCCCCTCACTCTCTTTTAAGTTCAGTCTTGCAACATAAATCAGCACTATCTGACGATGGAAAGGCAATTCACTGTGAATCCTGATTTTGCCACCTTCTATTCCAAATCCTCCTATGCCGAGGTATGGCCTGCCTCAGACAGAACCTAGATAGATTTGTCTGGCTAGGTTTTAAACTCAGAACTATCATGGGTTTATCATGGATCTAAGCTATCTTTGTCATGGTGCCTTAGACTTCAGCTGAATTTCTGACAGAAGCAAAATTATTGAAAACTTATGGGNCCTTAGTTTGTGCTTTTTTATAAACTCCATGAAACAATACATTTTGTGCTTAAGATTTCTGCATGTGTGGGAGATGGGGAAATGGCTTTTCACTGCACAAAGGCATATTTTTATTGTTTAGCCTTCTTCTTCTGTTTTTCCATCATTTCTGCCTTGAATAACAGAGGGGAAAAAAAAGGAAAGGAAAGGAAAAAGGAAAAGGAAAGGAAAAAAGAAAAGAAAAGAAGAAGAAAAGAAAAGAAAAGAAGAAGAAAAGAAAAGAAAAGAAGAAGAAAAGAAAAGAAAAGAAGAAGAAAAGAAAAGAAAAGAAGAAGAAAAGAAAAGAAAAGAAGAAGAAAAGAAAAGAAAAGAAGAAGAAAAGAAAAGAAAAGAAGAAGAAAAGAAAAGAAAAGAAGAAGAAAAGAAAAGAAAAGAAGAAGAAAAGAAAAGAAAAGAAGAAGAAAAGAAAAGAAAAGAGAAAAGAAAAGAAAAAGAAAAAAGAAAGAGAAAGAAAGAAAGAGAGAAAGAAAAAGCAAAAGAAAGAAGGAAAGAAAGAAAAGAAAGAATTTTCTCAGCATCTGTATTAGTTTCTTCTCAACTCATTACTGTCCCCAACTTTTATTATGCTTCTTTTTGCTGTATAACTTACATGTCCATCCCTTTACCACTTGCTCCATGAGACTGGTCTCCGAAGAGCAAACAATATAGCAGGGAGAGAATCTGCTCTCAGTCACACCAAGGTTAATTTGTGGTAAGATTTTGTAACTGAGAATAGAATTTGGTCCTCTATGTTAAAGAATGTATTCCAGACTGCTTCTACTGGAAGAACTTGTCCTGGAAGTTATTCTTCTAAGAGCTCCAGGAGAATTAGATGCTGTAGTCTATACACTGTCTGAACTTTTGAGCAGTATAGATAAAACATTTACAGTGCATTTTATTAATCAGCTTTGCATGTTTCTCCCTCAAGATGGATGCATTTTAAAAAATTAGACTCATCTCTAAACCTTTCTATCACATAGCATCCATTAGTAGACGGTTTTACATGTAAACTCTCTAACACTTGAAAGAGAAATAAAAGCCCTTGACAATAGTGTACTTGATCCTCTGCAAATCCCTGTGGTTGTATAGTACACAGTAAGTCAAAAATAATTAATAGGGTCAGCTCTAAAAGATGTCAGGTTCACTGAGGCATTGTATGTTTCTTTGAAAGAGAAACAATGCTGACACATTTTTAAAACTTACCTAAAACTGTCTTGTCTCTAGAGATTGGCACTTTCATGGTGCTTTTGTAACTTCTCATTGCTACCTGTGTTTACTCTTAGTCATATTGGTGGAGTGCTTCTCTTTTTTTAAGAGTGCGGGAATTTAAAGGTAGAATTGAGTGAAAAAAATCTGCAAGGTATTTTATCAAATTGTTTTGCAATTACTCTAGAAGTATAAATGTAATGGCCAACATCATGCTAATCTATTACTCTAGTTTTTCACCATGCAAAGAGCTTACTGAAAATAAGGAAGAATTATTCATAATTCAAATCCAATGAGCACACCAGAATTTAAACACATGTCAAAAATCAGATTCAGCAAAGAACTTGCTATTTGTCTACCTGAGAACATCAAAATCAAATGCCAACATGCTTCAAAGACTGAAATTCAATGCTTTTAACAAATCCCATTATATGGGAAGCCATAATATCCTATGCAAATAACAACCTGGCATGATGCCATTGACATGCAACCCTGATAATTTGCCCTACTGAAGAATCCATCCTTCCCACCACTGAAAATGCTTCCCCTAGAATATAAATTTATCCCAACATCACATGTAATAATTTCTCTTGTTAATCTGGAATTTAAAATAAGTCATAAGTATCTGTTCATTTGTGTTCAGAAGTTACAGAGAGTGCTGCCAACCGAAGTTCTTCATTTGTTTTTGCAGTTGGAAGACTCAGTTTACTGGTAAACATTAATTTTAACAAGCAAATAGTAGCTTCAGTTTGTTGTTTTGAGAGTCATAGGCAGAGCTCTTACTTCTCAGTGACACACTGGAGGCTCAGAACGAAGACAAGAATCATTAGGAAGAGGAGTGTCAGTTCCAGCGGCAGCTCTCTCTCGTGGCTATGACAAGTGGCCTCTGCCAAGGCAGGTCACCGCTGTGAGAGGAGCCATATAGGAAAAAGAGTAAGAATAAGGCAAAAGAAACTAGTAGACTAATGCAGTATAATTTAAAAGCTGACCCTGTACATTAAGGCTAATGGAACTAAACAACTGTAATCCTGAAAAGAAAATGGAACATTGTTGAGAATGTAGCTACAGTACTTGAAATCCAATTAACTGTTATATCTCCCTAAAGATTTGGGTCACATTTTTTCCTTTCATTAACTGAAATTTGTTTCTTTCTTTGATTAAGCTTAATATTAAAAAAAAAAAAAAAAGCCCAGTAATCAAAAATATGTATTGTCTCCACTGTACATTATTAAAATCTCTCATTTCAGTCATTTGCATGATATGTTAACAGTATTAGACTCACTCGGAAATAGTCAGTCTGCCAATTAGCAAAATCCTCCTCAAAACCGTAGTTCCATGCTAAGTATATTTCTGCCTTCTACACTGTTTTGACACATTAAACACAGAGGACTCAATGACCTTCTAAGCATATCCGAAACCCAAAGTTACACCAAAGCAGGTGAATCTGGAATCAGAAGGCTGTTTTTGCTACAATTAACCTTCTTTCTCTGCAGTGAAAAAAAAAAAAAATTAAAAAAGAAAAGAAAAAAAAAGAAAAAAAAAAGAAACCACAGCAGAGGACTTTCTTTCTACCTTATTTATTAAAATAAAAAATAAAAAATAAATAAATAAATAAAAATCTCGTCTTAGCATCTGGGTTTGGTTTTGGTTTGGTTTAGTTTTTACTTGAAGAAAGCCAAAATTAGACCACTGGGTACCTTCAAAAAAGAGAAGTGCAAACACATTCAGTGGTCATAAAAGAAATGAGATATATGGGGGAGTATCTCAGCAAGTAATGAAGGACAGACATTTTCTCAGACTCCCTTGATGCACTTAGCGAAGGTACCAGATCTCAAGTAAACCCTGTGGATTCTGGCAGTGACATCTTCTGTATTTCACAACAAATTCCCAGACCAAACAGTAAAGGCATTAAAGAAAGCGAGATCAATATTTCTCAGCCTACTTTTGTTCTCCTCCCTAAACCTCAGAGCCGAACAGCAGAGTCCTGCTACTCTTTCTCAGTAGTCATCGCCATCGCTGTCCTGGCTGCAGAGAAATAAGTATAGGTCTGAAGATGAAAATAAGACAGGCAAGATTTTTTTCCATTCTCACACCCTGAAGCATGCAGAGCTGGCTCGTTTAGCAGCAGCTTACTGTCCTCACACAATAGCACAAATACGTGAACTAGGAATACTCCTGTAGGCAGACACCAGTTTCAGCTAAGAAGCAGAAGCTACCCTTCTCACAGCTAATGATGGCCATTTCTAAGCTAAAAGAAGTGCCTAGCCATGTCAGGGCTTCTTTATAGTATAAAAGAACTTAGCTTAAATCAGCAGTGGAACAGATAACCAGAACTAAAATTGCCAGTCTACAACTTCAGATAAAATTCCACTGTTGATGTGAAAACTATAATAATTCTGAAGACAGGTACAAAGCAAGGTTGAGAGGTGGGACCAATTAGCACACGCCTGACTTGGAGTGCAAGGCTACAGGGAGAATGGATGGTCCCATTCCACAGAGCTGGCTGCCCGTGTATCAGTTAGGATTTTGGACCAGATTCTACCTCAGCTTTGGCACCACGTACCTAAATTAGTTACATTAGCTGGGGTTGCTACAGAATAGCTAAAGATAAGTCTTGCTTAGAAGAACACACTGTTCCCATGTACGGAAATCATACCTGTTGGTAAAAAGATGTTAATCTCCGAGGCTATCTCTTAATTAGACTGTTGAGCTATATGCTGCTCCTTTGCATGAAACCAACAGCTGGTATTATTCAGTAAGCTAAATCTTTAAAAAAAAAAAAAAAGTTTTCTAAAGCTTATTTCAGAAAGTCATTAAATAGTTTGAGAAGGTCAAAAGCTGCATCTGTTTCCACCCCAAACATGCTTCAGTAATCAGTCATGTTTTCAAAATATACTAGTTTTGGTCCTTCAAGCAAAACAGTTGAACTGTGCTAGTGCTAAGCAATATGTCAGAAAGGCATTTGAGCTGGTCCAAAGCTGGAATTTATTAGCTCCCTTCCTGACAATAAATTCCACGTAGGACATCTGAGGATCTGTTGTGAAATTTTGGCAATTCAACCTCATATCGAAATGATTGAATACAAGTGTATTTGCAGCCCAAGAGTGCAAGTGAAATCTGGCAGCTAATTTTGTAGAAGATCACAACCTCCAAATTAAATAATAGATGTAGCCTGCCTGCTGCATCATCAAATTTTAACTAGAGTCTTCGCAGCTGTATATCTTTGATCTTAGCTAAATAAATGATAGATGTGTTGTGGTTTTTGTTTTTTTTGTGTGTGTGTGTGTGTATGTGAGTGTATGTCATGCTAAACTCATATATGAAACAGAATAATGTGCTTGTATTGCATTGTTACAAGGAGGGAAGGAGAAGGTAATTCTCTCTGAAACCTCACCAAGAGCACTGAATAACTTCAACGTCTACTTTTATTCTCATCCCTGTTTTTGAACTTAGGTAAAATATATATGTATTTTTTTCAAATAGCAGCACCGCAATCCAGCAACTGCATTGTTGTAGATTATGATGAGAAAACATAGGCTGAATCCAAAGGCCACAAGGGCCTTGACAGTATGAGATACTGAAATGCTTTTGTGCTTTGGCAATTCTGGTCTGAATTCCTGGGTTCGTTTATACAGATAAACTGAACCAACAACACAGAAGTACAAAAAAGAGTGAATTTTACAGTTCCAGTCCTGTAGCAAACCGCTTCTCATAATTAGGGCAATTTGATTCTGGTTTAAAAGATGAACGAATAGGCCAAATCCTGAATTATAGGATATGGATAGTACATGTTTTACCTGAGAGAATGGCTTTTGTTGCTATTTAACTTGCTGTATGTCTTGGATTTTGAACATCGCAACATTTCCAAGAGCTTTGAATGCACATACACACCCTTAACGTAATTCCGAATGAAACAAAGGAATCCCTGCAGGAGCTGCTGCATGTTTCTGAGAGCTCCACTTAAAGGCAGAGAGATTCCAAAACACTTTTTAGGCTCTGTTTTTCTCCTGATCTAATAACAAGAACTGATTAAAATTCAGTCAAATTAAAATGCAATTTTATTTAAAGAATATATAAATGATTGTGTTAGGTAGGTTTTGTCTGCTAGCGTATTGCAAATCAGAGGTTAGTAACGATCCATTAACAAGTGAAGTAACTCATTATAAGGTCAGATTCTGTTCATAGTTATTAGTATTATGAAAAAGTTGCTTGTTTTAAAAAGAGCATACAAATTGCTTTGTCAAACAACTGAAATCAGTTATGTTTTACCCACAATTTATTAACAGTATTGAAATTGTTAGTCTTATAAATTAAAATTGTTAACCACAGCCCCACTATAATGAGAGCAATCTAATTCTTTTAATGCTTGTATGTGCAGTTATATGTTTAAAAATAGTAATATTCAAGCAGTAAAAATGCTGTCCTGCAGTAGCTTACATCTTCCATACTGTAAATAATATATATGTATTCCTAGGGGGACATGTTGAAAGAATTTTACTTTTGAAAATATACCAATAAAAGATAACCATTCAAATTACTACAGATTTCTGCATGGAAGAGAAATAGTCATTTAAACCCAATGCCTGCTTTTTCAGAAAAACTACCAAGAACAAGTGTTAAAGAACATATTCCCCATGTTATCTCCCACAGAGAGAAAGTTTCAACTTTTGAAACTCAGATAACAATAAATCTTTGGATTTCTTTCTGGAACAGAATGGACAACAAGTCATTTTATTTACTATTACTCTACGTTCTTCAAAATGGCTGCAATATAATTTTTCTCCCCTTGCATTTAATGAAAGATGTTTTCTAAAATCAAGTTTGCAAAGTGTGAACAAAGTGCATTGATTGATGAGCAAGTCAGACTTCCATGGATCTTGATTCCTTTTCATTTGGCAAAACTTGTTGCTTACTATAGGAAGTACAAAGTTCTTTCTCACTTCAGTAAGGCTAGGATAGGCTCAGTAAATTTTTAAAATATTACATAGCCATTCATGCATTGCACTTCTGCTTTAAACCTCATGTCCTCCTTCCATTAAGTCAACGCATACACGCTAGTTGTAGACAACAGTATCTGCTGGCTGGCTGGCAGACACTCTATACATACACAGTATATAAGGACAGAATATATGTATATCAGTACACATGCACACATGAGCACTAAGAGATTTTATTTGGTTCTCTAAAGTATCTTCCTTGGTAAGCTGCGTAGATTTGGTATCAAGTGTTTAGACACAGACCATTTGTATGATTTAACCTTCAGTATTTATACAACTCTAAAGGGAATATGGTGTATTTTAATGTCCCACAGCAGTACATAAAAGGAATAAAAAATGCGAAGAGTGGATAGACAAGCTTTAAAAAAAAAAAAGTAGACCCTGTTCTTCTGTTACTGCATAATAGTGTGTAAAATGCACTCCAATTTTTTGGTCACAGGACACAGAATGTAGCATGAAAGCAAGAATATTAATCACATAAATTTTGCCTACCATTTGCCTTGAAACCTTCATATATCAAGCAGAAGTTTAATGTTTTCCCTAGATGAATTTTTTCCTGTTCTTTTCTTTTTTGAAACAAAGCACTTTTCATAACAGAATATCTTGATTACTTACTCCTGTGGAAAAAAGCAAGCCTGAAGGCATGTTTAGTTAAACTAATGCACCAGATTCATTTTTGGCTTAAGAGTTTTCTCATCTCCTCTTCCTTCTTCAATGGCTTCTTTTAAAACTAGTGCAGCACGGGGTACAGTCTAAAAATACATAAGTCAATCCATTAGTTTTTTTGCCACACCAAGGGCATCTTTTATAAAGTGAATAACCATGACTGGCTAAAAAACTATGCTGTTTATTATAAAATACATTGTTTTATTTCACCTTTTGTTATGCTTTGTGAAGCTAGCTAATAGCTGTAATTCATTCCTTTATGTAGTTAAATTATTTTTCAGCTTGATAGCTCTCTCTCTATTCTCTAAATAAGCTGAAAACAGTACATTTTTAGAAACACTCCTAAACTTCTAAGGATAATCACCTAGCTTTTTAAAAGTATTTTTGAAATTATATAGGGATCCATCTTAGGCCACTTTAGAAGATGCTGGTTTACAGAGAGCGCGTACTTAGCTGTTTCTGAAAGGTCTTTTAAGTTGTCAAGTTAACCATGTAGAAGGACTAGTCATTTCTAAGATTATAGGTCAATATGAATTAAATACATGAGATGTTTTCAAAAGGAGGTGTGGATAATTCCTTAGAATAGCCAACATCAATCTTTTAAGTCACCTACTGAAAAGACACCACCATTAGATTCCTGCTTAATACTATACGAAAATACAGTGCTCAAGCTAAGACGAACCCCAAGTCATAAAGTCTACAACATAACTGCTACTGCTTGAAGGCTTTTTGGCAGAAGGAGAGGGACTGAGACTTAACTCCTGCAAGGAGAAAGAAACAGGCTCCACAGAAATGTTCCCAGGCTGCATGACCACAAATGGACAGGAGAGCCAGGAGGATGCTCTGCTATTCCTACACCAACCAGGGAGCTGGGGTAGCAGCTGAATTCCACACACTGGCACAGACTTACAGTGCAATTCTGGGCAAGTCAAGCTTCATGCGGCAGACACCTAAGAAGAAGCACCCATGCAACTGCAAAGCTCTGTCTGGGTCAGCACACCCTGCTCCTCTGAAGGAAGCCTGAACCATCGCAGGTACGGTGCCGCCAGTACTCAAGATAAGCTCAAGCACCACTTCACAGAGCCCTACGTGGTGTAGACCAGCCCGTAGTCTGTGTGGGAAGTGGGAACGAAAACTACCTCCAAGGGACATTTTGAAAACAAACATGTTGAGAGGCACTCAGGAGCAGCTTGAAGTTCTTTGCTCCACCCTCTGACCAACAGGCACAAGACCCCTGCATTCACACGCACGTACACACAGAGGAAGCAACAACTTGCTGCTGCTACTCCCTCCTTTTTCAGGTGGATAGCAGAGGTACAAGATGAGAGTGACCTCACTCACTGTAGCCTTCCTCAGGGGCAGGTTCACAAACAGAGCAGTACCTTTATGCTCTTCGCTAAGAATTAGATTGAAAACTAGCCATCAGTTTCTGAATATAACTGCACAGATGCTTTCTGTCCAGGTATTATTAACCATACAGAGTCAAAAATGAAAGTGGATCGCACAGAAAATTCAAAGTATGAAAGTCTTTATTCATTTCAAAGCTTGTTTGAATTGCAACTTCTTTAAATAAAAAGTAGGCTTCTAATCACGCCACAGAGAAATTTTCATTTCCTGGAATCCTAGCATTTAGGAGACAAAAATCTCTTTTTATTATGTATGTCGCATACACTGTCTTTTTTTTTTTTTTTTTTTTTTAAGCACCTCAGCCTGAGTCAACTAATTTAGTCAACACTTACATAAAAGTCAGTCAGAGTTCAGGTCTCAGTCCTACCCTGA
This sequence comes from Chauna torquata, assembly GCA_013399475.1. Classification (NCBI taxonomy): domain Eukaryota; kingdom Metazoa; phylum Chordata; class Aves; order Anseriformes; family Anhimidae; genus Chauna; species Chauna torquata. Next base: position 78,408 of record VXAL01005445.1, on the reverse strand, counting down.
AAACCCGACGATACCCGTTGCCATGAGTGCCTGGTCAGGGGGACTATGTGAAATCATGACTGTGTTAACTGGGAAGGAAGGGAAGGATATGAAAGAGGAAATAAAATATATTCAAAACAGAGATCTAAAATTAAAAGAAACAGTTATCCATTGTATTAGCCTTATGTACTCTTTAACGTAAAGACCTTTTATAAAGTAGATGTTGGAGGTTGTCACAAATAGCTGAACATTTAGAAGATGCAATTTTTTTTTTAAATTGTAAGGCTAGCCAATGCTTGCACATCCGTTCTGTAAGAGTTGGAAAACAGAAGCATGCTTTTTCAGTTGATAGCAGCCCATTTTTTCAGTCTGAGGGGGGCTGTTGTTCCTCCATGTTATAACTCCTCAAGACCCTGAGTCATTCTCAAGTCGCACGATTTCAAAGTAGGGCATGCAAAATAACATGGCTCAAACCAGTTGGAGAAAAGATTCTGGGAAGCCGAAAATAGACATTTCAGTCATAAAAGTGAAACAAGGACAGGTATTAAATAAACAATGCACAGAAGGCATGAACATACAGGCCATGGTAAAGATGACACAAGGAGGACAGAAAGAAAACAATTCTGCAAAACTTTTGAAGAGACTTGGAACATTAAAGACTTACCAAAATATTTTAATCTCTATTATCACCTCCAAGTGCTTCACAAAGGTGAGAACTGTGACTTTGGGGGCATAAATGGAATTACTGATTACAGGCAGAGTTTTGTTCTGCTTTGCCAACTGGATTATGATTATGTCGTGTTTTACAGCTGAGAGGAACATCTATAGATGTTCCTACAGATGTCAAGAGTTTACGAGTTACACTTTCTGCGGTCCTCCTCAGACGAAACACAAGAATCATTTCCATTTTTGGAAGTGGCCGGCTTAGAGTATTTGAAGAGGGTTCCTGTGAAAGACTTTAGCAATCTCAGAAGTCCAAAACACAGCAAAATTCATGTCACAGGACTGCAGTCCATTCCCCATCATCAGACTCTTCCAATACTAATATTTGGATGGCTAATGTACCCAGTTGGCATCCTAATCCATGAATGTTATAAAAAAACATTAACAAATTTAAGGAAAAAATAAAATCTCAGTAGTTTCTTCTAAGAGACAAAACAAAAAGTGTCTGTTTTATTTAAAAGATAGCCCCATTTTTTGGTTGTTAGTAAAGAATTTCCAGCTTTCTATTACAGTTTCTAAGAGAGAGAAAAGAAAAAAAAAGAGAAAAACCATGATGTCTTTTGCTTGGTAACAGGGTTAAATTCTTAGCTCTGCCACAGATCCAGCGCATGACTTTAAGCAAGACATTTAATCTCCCCTCTTCTTCAAATTTCCATTTGATCAAAGGGAATAGCAACTCTGCTGTTCCTATCGTGTTTGTCTTCTGCGTTGAGATTGCAATGGACCTCCAAACTGCTGGGAGCTCTGTCATGTTAAAGGCATGTTCAATAATGCCTACTACTGCAGGATCCTAGGAGTAAGAATATTTATACATTCCTCTGCCATCATGCACAGCTGTGGTTGGGATATTTGTCTCCAAGGCTGCAACACTCAAGAGCCTGATAGCTTTCTTATGTTTCTCCTGAAGTCATGCCGTGCCAGGTGCTATTGTCATGCTTTTACTGAAGGAGCGCGGAGCCACTGAGATCACACAGCCTGCCTGAGATCATACAGCAGGTTTAGCTTTCAGCTACTCCTCTAGCACGCAGCCACCGAGATCTGGGGACAGTTATAGCACAAAATCCATCCTTTGCCACTTAAGGCAGAAGAACCAGCACTTTCATGGAGATCAATCTCTCCTCTCCAATTCACACTCAGAGCTCAGCATGATTTGCTGAAGATGAGCAGCAACTTCCAACGCCAGGAAAGCTTTGCGGAGTTTCAGCCTTCACAGTGACGTTTCGTATGAGTGTAATGCGGATCGAGAGCAGGCTGCTGCCGTTTGGGGCTGTGATTAGTGTCACCACAGGCTCACCGTGACTTCAGCATGAGTCCCAGATGGCTACTTTCTCCAGCAAAATATCAGATCATCTACACGTGATTCAGCCATAAGGTCTCATACCTAGAGGTACTGGACTAAGAGGACACTGGCAGGAGTGAGACATTCAGTACCTCACAGAAGCAGATTCGGAGCACGGTGTGCAAGGCTTTTACAGAACCAAGCAGAGCTGTAGGTTGGTTTTGTATTTAGCAGTGTGACAGATAATACTCATGAGGGGCATATTTCAGTCTCCTTGTAATCAAGCTGAACAACAGCACTTAACTTAATTTATGCAACTGCCATACCCTGATAGGAGATGTCACAACAATATGAAAATGGAAAATGCGATTGCTGAAAAGAACAGTTAGCAATAACTTTCTAAAAATAATACCACATTTTTAATTGTGCTCTCATTTAGAAAAAGCTAATACAGATGCAATAAATTAGTCTTCAACATCTTCCCTATCCTAGGGCTCATAAAAATTAGCTGTCTAATTCTGGAAAGGCGTATTTTCTTGTTGCAAGCTGGCATTACAGGTCTGTCTGCAAGACTGGTGAAGCCTAACATGACCTGGTCTGTCTCAGAAGAGGCCAGACTTAACCAGGAAAGTTGTTTCTGCACATCTGTAGCACTTTTGCTGTCAGTTTAAGACTATAATTTTGTTTGTTTTCACACATTCCCTATGAAATAAGTATTATCCAAGAAGTTAAGGAAGGTTCACCCTTCCCAAGAGGGTCAATTTTCAATATTGAAATGTGCAATTCTGAGGCACAGAATTTGAGGGACTTCCCAGAGACCATCCATAAATGCAGGAAGAATAGGGAGCTGAATACCAGAGTCTCACACCAGCACTGACTATTCCTGTTCTTAGTGATTAGGGTTTTTAAACCCCTTGTTGATCCCAGGCCTTAGTCACCGATTTTCGTAATTAATCTCTTGCATTAGAGATCATAATTTGTGTACAAATTGCCTGTGAGTAAAGCAAGATCACACAGAAATGAAAGGCAGCGTTTTATTCCATGCAGCTATTCACATGGAAGGCATCAGACAACAAATATTATCAGTCAAATGTAATTGGGATAATCTCACTCAGCTCAGCAGTGTGTCAAAACATCCCTTTGACAAAACAAGAGCCCAAAGAAACAAACCAATTTACAACCAGGGATAAAAAAGATTAATTACTCAAAGACAGAGGAAGAGCTAGGTAGGCAAACATTGTACAGACATCATAAAACGTGTATAACAATGCTATGAAATAGAAAATGACTAAATTTATTATCTTTTTCCAGGAACTCTTCTGTTCGTTGAAAACAGAGTTCCCTTTATATTGCATGCAAGAGAAAGCAGAGAAAATTGGTTTTAAAAGGTTCCCCACAACCACCAATTTCTACAGCCACAGACATACAAATTTACCTTCTGCGAGTCTTACCTTGCTGACTTCTGATAATTAGCGTAAGCTGATTTTCTGTCTCCCTGGCCACTAAGCTTCTGGTTATTTGTATAAATACAAGTGCTTTCAATCCTGCACCCACTCAACAGTAGTTCAGGTAGCTAACTATGGATATTGGAAAAAGAAATGAATACTGTGGTGCACATCACTGCCTCTAACACAGTCTAAATAGAGAAACCCAGAACCTATCACAGATACTGCACACTATAAACTATCAGCATCTATTATATACCATTAATACATCCCATCTGCTGTCTTCTCCATTTCCAGTGGATAAATATGGCTTGAAACCATAGGTTGTGCTTTTACTTCTCTTCAGCTGGCCACTGAACACTCAGAGAGCTGAGATAAAGCTTGTTTCACAATTTTGAAGAAGTGTGTATTCCCCTTTCCTTCTCTTATTTCCCATCCCCAAAATTAGCAAAGCCTCACTGGTTTGCCAGTGTTCAGGATCTTGGGACTAATGTGGAGACTGACAGAGTGAAGAGAAGAGGAAGGGTGGGAGCATTAGAGTCATTCATTGACTCCGTGACAGACCCAGATGAAAAATGGGAATATTTTAGAAGCTGGGCTCACAGCTCCCCTGTATTTCCCATCAAAATGCTGAGAAAATAATCATGTTTTCTGCAGTAAATGACAATCAGTGACAAACAATTGGAATCTGGGAGAGCATTGACAGCAAACTTTCAAAGTATGGTTTTAGAGTAGAAAACAAGCTACAGTTGATTACAGCAGCTACGTCATAGGACCCACCCTAGTTAGTGTACAAAATAATATCTGAATCAACTTGGGCAGATCTTCAAGCCACTGTCACCCATAAAGGCTGCGACTCCAAAGGGCTTTTGTTAAATATAATTTAATTGCATAGCACATTAGCCCTGCTGTCCACCTGGTCCTGCCTTAGGTGCATCTGATAAGGTTACCATATTTATCATTATTTATTGACTAACTTGGAACAAAATATGGCTCACTAGAAAAAAATGAAAATGGCATCTTTTTATATATGTGCATATATATGTATGCATATATATAATGTATAAATCAATTTTAAAATGGTTTTTCTTGCTTACCTGAAGAAAATCACTACAAGCAAGTTTCCAAAAATTCACATTGTCACAAAACGTTTTAGTTTAATTATACAGAAATTGGCATAGGAAGCAATGAAATCCTAGGCTTTCTCCTGGGGCTATACAAGAGCCTAGAAGCTGGAGATACAGTTCCTGTTTCTATCAAAGGACTTGGATTAATCAACTCATTTCTCTGTGCCTAAAATTATTCTATGGTACTTACATCTTTATTATCAGAAGTCCACAGATAAAACACAGTGCAAGGATTAAATATTATTAGTAGAAATGAAGAAATTGCACACAGCTTCCACTCTCCCTCTTCTCCTTTTCTCCTGAAGCGTTATTTTTTTTCACCTGGTGTTTATCAGAAATTACTATTAGCAGACACGCTTCTCGCAAGCCATAATTCTTCGGTTCAATACTGTGCACTTGAAACTCCCATTCAAGTCACTGGGAGTTTGGAGACAGCAAGTGTTATGACCTTTATTATAGGTCTGTCAGCATGCCAGAAATACTAGTCCGTATCACTGACATTGAAAAAATAACTCCATTACCTGAGAGCAACAGCAGGATCGCATTCTTTTAGGTTCAAGTTCTAGAAAGAGATATCAGCATTTATTCAGTACATTTTGAGGATTACAGGAGAAAGCATCATATGTATATATATTGTTCATGTAATACCTCAACATTTTCATAAAAATAAGGATCTTATAATGCAAGGTGTTGAATAGCACCTCCCATTTCTAATACACTAGCTGAATATTGTGGAAAAAATGCAGTTCTTTGCATGAGTCTCTCCTGAGAGTAAGTACTGGCGTGTGATTTAGCTAGAATGGGCAATACCTGATACTAAACCCCCAAAGTGCTCCACTCTTCCTATGCAATTCCATCACATAGAAGGAGATCCCTCCCAGTTCCTTAACGTGCTACCGATCAACATACTGCCATCAGCAGTGAAACCTAGAGAAGATCGTATAAATTGATGCTTACCAAATTGTCTCCTAAATGCACATACATTTCCTTGTTTCCAAGTGAATGTTAGAGCTTCAATTGCATTTATTGCAGCTCAGAAAACCCAAGATGTATTCATTCCTAAATATGATTTTAATCTCATTAAAAATAATTCATACATTTTATAATAATTTATAATTCATCACATTTTATTCTATGTCATAGGGCAAATTACCAAAGGATGAGTGATTTTTGGACTCAGGCATGCTGCTCCTAGCTTAAACTTGTGTTTGAACTGACACCCTTGTATAAAACAAAAAAGCTCTAAATAGCCACTAAACTGTCAGTCAGTTTCCCCAAGGATATAATCTTAATTTAAAATGTTTAAGATTTTTAATATTTTGTGTATCGCCTCTTTTACAGCTCTATGGAAGTATTATTATTATTTAGAAATATTAATAAAATTCATTTATACTTTTCTGTTTTTCTTCAAAGACTTTCTTGCCTCACAGACTGTGGATTAGGTTTTTCTTCTCTAGTATACAGAGTTAATATCTAAGCAACATGAAAAGAAATCCATCAACATGACTGGAGGCCTCAGAGGTTTGGTAAGAGGATATTGAACCTCTCACCCAGAGGTCATTGTTTCCAATGTGCCCTTAGCTGGTGGCAACTGAAACTCATTACCGTTTGAGGGCTCTTCAGTGGTCTGCAAGCCTGGATCTTTAAAATTCAACTTCTCATGCAGATGGGAAATTTGTCCAAACAGGACCAAATATCCATACCAAAAGTAACGCACTCTTCTTGCTGACAAGTAGAACACACATTCATAAATGAAATTTAGAAAGTCATTTATTTCTGCTCTTGCATGTAGCCCAGCAAAAATAACAATGCTCAGTAGCTAGAAGTCTCCCTTAGCACTTCTGGGGGATGCAAGAAGAGAGTGGAAATTGCTGTTGAGGTATCTTCTTGCCCATAGAGAGGGTCCTAACCACAACAGGGTTGATAGGAAATGGCAGAAGTGCTCTCAGTTACTCAGCCTGCTCCATGAATAAACAGAATTTCAGTCTCTAGGGCTGTCAGCCCGAGACTCTTCATAAGCCCTTAATTCTTGTATAAAGTACTAACAGACATATGTTATATATGAGAAGCATAGGAAATAAGTGATGATTACAATGCCATTGACTTCAGTAGAAGTAAGATCAGGGTCATCATAAACTACTGATATCCAGGTTCCAGAGACAGAGATCAGCCTTGACAGTATGTCTTCTGCCTGTTAATGCTGCATTAATGAAATTCCAAGAATTTACCTAATGGAACTGCACAGATGCCACTGTTTTCTTATTATCTCCTCCCATGTGACAGCCATAATCCCACAAGTCTTCCCTGGTGCTTTATTAAGTATCTTGAGTCAATTACTTGATGGAATTTGAGAATTATTTATATTCCAACTTCCTGAATCATTTTCGCTTTTGCTGTCTTCATGTCAGATGTCCGTGTTGCTACCTGGAAGCAACAGAAATCTATGGGAGCTGAGAATTTCTCTTCCCTCAGGATTATGTCCTGTAGCTGTATCTCAGACAAATAAAGCTCTCTAATTGCGTATACTGTTTATTTGAATAATTTGCTCCATGAAATGAAACAAGCATTGTGGAAATATCTTGAACACAGCTTTACAGACACTTGCAAATTTGAATCGAGTTGTTGAAGCATTAAAAGCGGTGAATAGCATATAGCAAATCACTGGAATGGGTGTTTCCATTAGTCCTTGGAAATACTAAATTTTTGGCAGAAAACTTTTCAATACCCTCAAGGGTTTGTCTGTTCAAATTTCAGTGAAAACCTTCACTTTAGTAACAGAATTCCATGGGGAACCCATAACACTCTTCTCTTAAGTGCTAGGTATGAAAGGAAAAATAAATCACAGTAAATAAGGGAAAGTATTCCTGAGTTAATTAAAATGCTACTATTTAATGTACTGATTTAAGTCACGTGGGTTTGCTTTTTAAAAATATACCCCTTATAGTTATAGGCCTATAACAATCAAGATCACTTGTGAATTGTGTTTAGAAGCAGATGCAGCTGAATATGTAAATGATGAGAAAATAATCACTGGAACAAACGGCTCTCACCCTATAAGCAGTTCACAGCATATTAAAAGCTGGCTACGGCATTATACTCCTCCCTACCTATTTCCTTCCTGATATATGCAGAACTAGGTTGGACACAATGTCCTTCTTCTAACAAAGAACATAATTTCTCCCTGTTAATTAAATTCATGTTTTTAACCATATCATACGTATATTAAAATATAGATGAAGCTCGAACTGCTGATCATAAAGGTGAAGATTTGTAGAACAGGTTCAGCAAGTAGCTTCTACACCAGTCATGGCATGAGGAAGAGCTTACGGGCCAGGTTCTTTGACTAGAGTAACTTTTTAATGAATCTGTTCAACTTTACATCACTGGAGAATCCATCCCTCCCCTCTGTTCCCTGGGAGCCATTTTAATGCCTCCTGCCATTCCCTCCCTTCCATCCCTGTGCTGGAAAGATTCATCTTGTCATTCTCTCATGCCATAACAACTGGCCATTCATTGATGGAGCACATGTCATTTGAAAGGATCTCAGGTTCTTTACAGAGAGTGTTTTATGGAATCATTTTGCTCACGGGTAAAATACAGCCAGCTCTGGAAGGATAGAGAGCAGATATATATATATAAACAGAGAACAGCAGCACAACACACTGAAATTTAGGAGATGAACAGAATCCTCCATACACTTGGGTTTATGGAGGTAAATCATGCCAGACTAGAATATTTCATTGATAGCAGTCCTATAAAAAGTGCAATCATTGAAAACAAACTAAAAAAATATAAGAAAAAAGAAGTAGCTCTTAATCTGGCATCAGAGGATCCCCATGAAGCTGTACTGGTTTACGTGGTTTTATTCACACTTTATCTGATACCAGAATAAGTTTCTGCTTTAGACGAGCCTTTAAAACAATGAATACCTTGGGGAACAGAGAGTCTTATTCTCCCACTGTGTTGTTCCCACTATAGTGGGGCTTCATTCTTGGTTGGCAGCTTGATACCACACCAAAAAACATAGTACTTCTGGGCTGGGCTTCATGATTCTCATACAAAGAGGAGAAATTAATGGTAAACATGTATTTCAAGGTACCACCACTCTTCCAGCCGAGCAGTTCAAATTTTAATTGCGTGACACTCACAGCTGAGGCACAGAGTACATAACCAGCATGCAAAGCTGCCTACTCACTTGGAAAGCCTGTGGTAAAGCCACGAATCAAATTTATTTCTCACAAGTCACAGCTCAGTATTCAAACACAAAGCCATCTTCCCAGTCTGCAGCGATACTACACCATGAGTATAATCCTGCACCTAAGAGCTGGTACTTACCAGGACATCGTGCTAGCGGGGCACAACTGAGTTAAAGCTGGACTATCTGCCTTGCTTCCTGCTCCGCTGGTTTTCTCTGCCAGTCTCGCATGCAGGCCTCAAGTGGCTTAAGTAAAGAGATTTGACGAGACTGTTGCCCAAGGTTGAACGGGTGTCTGTATTGATGCACTTCTCAGATATCACTGGCTTTTCCTGCAGGCAAATGTTATTTCATTGCCTAGGCCAAACTTCTGCTTGGGACTCGGTGCCACATAACTGACTATCAGAAGATAGAGACTTATTAACACAAAACTGGCTGACTGGCAGCCAACCAAAGAAGCGTTTCCTTACCCTGGAGGACTGAGTTCCTGTGGTTTGATCTAAGGAAGAGGCTGTGTGTCTGCATGGCTCTTTGTTGGTTACAGTGCCTCCTGGATAAGAAAAAATAAAAGTCACATCTAGAAAGGTGTTTCCAGAAAATCATTCAGCTTCCAATCTGCTAGCAGCTCCTCCTTAAAAACCATGTATTATTTCATTTCAGACAGCACATCAACTCTGATTGGCCTGATTAAATTGACATCTGAAATTGCAGTGCCTAAACATCCTAATAGTGGATCCGCCAATATTTCTTCACCATTTTTTTTCATTGCAGCAACTGAAATATGCATATATTCCAAAAAAAAAAAAATGCCTCCCTCTTTATACAGAGCTGTGACATGCTTGTGGATACAGGCTCTCCAGTGTCGGCTAAAATCCTACCATATCAGTTGAAGGGGAAGCTCAAATGCTCTCCCTTTCCCTGAAGCCACTCACAACTCTCCATATCCCATTTTATCATCCCTGAGGAGAATGTTCTCTAGGACTCATAAAATTTTTACAGGGTACTTTTTTATTTGTCTGCCCCACGAGGCAGGTTAAAAAAACTTTCTGAGAAGAGGCCCAGTTGCCAACAGATCAGGGAGTTACAGGTCTTCTGCCCTCATGAAATCCCTCCGGAGCCAGTCATACCAGCTGATAACCAGCCTGGGCTGTTGGTATGCTCAGCATACTGCGCTAGATGAAGTGTAGCCTTTTCTACCATGTACACGTTGCAAAGCAGTCGGTCCTCTTTTAATATGAGTCATTCAATTTATTTAATGTCCAAACCAAAAACAAACTCAAATATCTTAATCATCAAATTTGTCACTTTATGACTGGCTGATCCTCTATCCCATCTGTCAGAGTCTCCTTTGCAAATAACACAAAGGATCTAGTCTGTATTTTGGACACACCCCACACACAAAAAGCTAACAGCCCTAAACCCCTCCATGAGCTATTGATTTGTGAAATTATTGCATTTTGAATGCAATGGATCAATGGGCAGCCTTGCATTAAACCCAATGGTTCTCTCATTATGTACAACAACCAAGAAGGCTCTGGGGAAAACAGGCAGACTTTCCCAAAATCAGAGAGAAAAATTCTTATTAGACTAGATTTCTGAAAGTATTGGCTACCAGTCCCGTGCCCAAAATATCTATTTCTTGTTCTTTGTGGGTGACTTTATTAAATTCACAGATTGCTTTGGAGGTGGTCCCGTATTGCTGGGTAAACATTCTCTGCACGCAAGAACAGATTGCACAGAATTTTGGGAAGAGCACTTACCCTGAGCAGATTCAAAACAAGGGGTGACAGCACAGATGATTCATGTAATTGCCACCTTCCATCAACACTCATGTTAAGGGAGGAGCATAATCAAATAAATATGCAAGTGCCAAGAGAAACAGAATAAATGCACCCACTGGTGTCTGGAAGTTTCAGTTATTAAATAAACAAGACAACAGTTTCTGCCTCATTTCCAAAGCAGTGTGTGCAGCCAGCAACAGTATCTACCTGCAGGCAGTGCTGGGATCTGCACAACAGCCAGATTCAGTGAGTATTCAGGGTGGATCCATTTAAAAGCAGAAATTAATTTGCCAGGTGAGAGCCCTCATCTGCAGCAAATTGATAATTCCCCAAGTGCCAACCACAAAGACTTTGCAGCTGTTGATCCTAATTCCAATTTAGTGAACAAATCTCTCCAGTGCTGTGTTGCAGATCTCTTCTTTTGGATTGGGTGGTGGTGCCAGGACTGCCTGAATCCACCATGTGGATATTGGCTGCCTTGCACATACACAGATGAGTTTCCTCACAGGCACGCCAGAAACAAATTCATTGCTTCTCCATCTACCACCTTTGGAAAAAATTGCCAGGCTCAGATGCAGGAAAAACCCTGTTACAGCCAGCTCCCCTGTCCGAACACCAGGAAAAAAAAACAGCTTTTTTTTTTTTTTTTTTTTTGGAGCAGCTTCTCAGAGTATTTTCTTTCTTAGGCACTTTGGTTAAATCCATGGGTTCCAGACACCTGAGTAGCTTTTTCTCTGGAAATGTCAGAAAAGCCTGAGGAGGTTAGATGTCCAAGCACCAACAGAAAATTCTGCTTAGCTTACCTTGCTCCTTTAGAAACTACAGACTATTACTTCTCCTGCTTTGGAGACGCAGTCATACTTCTCAAAGTGGCTTCCATAAAGTTTCATGCATTTAAAATCAACAGTGCCTCAAAGTTTTTTAGTAGCTTCATGCTTTCTGGTTCATTCTCTTCCATTCGCTGATGCTAAACTAATATGAGCTCCAGTACCTGAGCAATTCACTGATCTTAAGATGTTGTGTGTAGCTCCTACTGCAAATTTTTTGGTCCTAAGAGATTCTAACTGCCAGAGTTTCAGCTTTGCTATCCTCATTCCAGAGCTATTTGACCTGAGAAGCTTGTGAGCACCATACCTTAACTCTATTATTTCAAACAGTGCCCTGAATGCATTTCTTCTTGCTGTCTGATTAATTTTGCTTGCATTTTCCTGACTCTTGTGTCAAGTTGCAATCTATTCCTAGGCAATTGCCTTATTTAGCCTTCTTTATCTAATAAGAAAAGCCTGTTCTCTAAGCCAGACTTTGTTATAATTTATCCATAGATGCTGATTCCCACATCACCATCAACACTGATGGAACTGCCAAAGGGGTACACAGAAAAGTCTCATCCCCAAGCTGGTGGCATTTGCACTTTATTATATAGAATATAATAGGTTGTGATACTTTTGCATGAAAGACTCAATATAAAAATAAATAGTTTGGTATATGCACAGACTAATTTGATTTGACTAGCTTTTGGAGAGTTTCCTCAGACACTTCATTATACTGCTCTACTTACTGATGTTTCCAGTGCTAGGAGCCTGGATTTCTTGTTTATTAGAGCCGGCATAATGAAAGTTTGCCACCTGATTAATTTTAATAGTTTAGCAAGGAACCTAAAGATAATGTATATTGGCTGCCAAGCTAAGGATAAATTTTGTCCATTTGGTTGCAAAGATTTTGGCAGAAATAAAACCTGCTCTTTGCTATTGTAGAGAAAGATTTTGTTGGGTGAAATAATGTTTTGTAAGAAAGCCACCGTCTTATTTGCCTTTACTATGCACTGAGACTTAACAAACCCAAACAAACAGGTTTGAGATGATTCAAAGGCCCAATTCTGATATCCCTCACACCAACTACTGATGTAAAAGACTTGAGCAGACTTCATGAATCCAGTGTTTAGAGTCTATTTGCTCGGCAGCATTTGAAAAGAGCCCAGGGCAAAGAGTCAAGAAATCTGAGTCTTACTCCCAGCTCTTTTAATAGCTACTTTACTGCTCTGTGCCTCAATTTCCCCAGTTGAAGTGTGCATTGTGTTACTTATTTCCCCTGCAAAGCACTTACAGGTCTGCTGACGAAGAGCAGTACACGTGCTCGTTACTATCAGCCGCAGTAGCAGTGTGTTCCAGGAGAATTAGAAAAGGCTTCAGAGGTCACTTGGAGAGACTATCTGCAGGTGAAAGCCTTACCTCATTGGTGCTGGACTGTGGTGCTGAACACCCGAATGCTCATCCAGTCTGTGGGGGAACAGTTTCATTGAGCCTTCAGACCTTTTGGGAGTTGCTTACACCCTGAGGTGACAGGCTTTATGTGTGCGCTTCTTCCAAAACAGAAAGAAGGAAAACAACTTTTTACCCTCCTCCTAAGTTACCCTAAGGTCTTCTCCTTCAAAGACATTAGAATGGGACTGAATTTTCTTTACATGTAAATTCTGTCTCTAGATACAATTGCTGCTTCTGTTAGGAATGGGGCTGGAAGAAGTAGGTGCCTGCTGGATTTGTAGGATGGACAGGTGCTGACAGCTCTGGTCCTGGCAAGAAGAGTTAAAAAAAAAAATTGTTCTCGGTTCTTTTTCAAGCCACTTAACTTGGAATATAAATGATTTTTGCTGAAATGATTAATCAATGCATTCATTATACTTGCATGGTTACTGTTTAGCACCAAAGCAAGTAAACAACAATCTGCAGTAAAACAGAAAAGATGAACAATCCTCAAATCTACAAATTAGGATATTAAGTGAACATCAAAATCCCTGACAGAGACAACTTTAAGTCAACCCACACAAAGAAGCAGGCAGGAGGGAGGCAATAGTGTATCTATTCTAATATTCCTTAGTGCAGATCTTCATTTACTAGCTGAACATCATCTGTTACAATCAAAGTGAATTACAGAATTTGTTGTTGATATAATGAAAAAGAATATTAAGAAGCATATCTATTTAATGTAATTTGTAAGAGTTTGTGGGGTGGTGGGTTGCTTCTTTGTATTAAATCCAATGTTTTTTTCCCTTAAATGTCACCTAAAACTTTCAAGAAACTTCAGAAAATTGTCCTACCAAAGGCATAAAAATATTCTACGGTGCAAATTTGTTCCCATTTTCTAAATGTATTTTTAGTCCAAAGTTCTGTGAACACTCATTTTTAGAGTAATAGGTTAATAATTTCAATACAAGTTTATCTTTTCTCCCTTCTCCTCAATTCTATCTCTTGCAAGGTGAATTGCTAGATTGTTCTAGTACCTAGTAATGAACGTACTAAAATAAGTAACCTGGATAAAAGAGATCAGGAGAAAATGTGAGTTTGGGTCTTGGGTGAATAAATTTTCACTAAATAAAAAAGAATCATATCAGGCTGCACCTATCTACAACTCAATAGAAAAGGAAATAAAATGAAAGGATACTTCACAACTGTGTCAGCCTACATATATATTGACGCATGAGAAACACACAAAGTACAGTCACAGACTGCACGATACCTGCACATGTGAATATACAAATCTTAACAGCTGAGCAGGAAAAGCAAACTCATTTCTTGCCATGTCGACTTAGTACACTTATTCCCTGGATAAGTGTTTGAAGAAAACAGATTCGTTAAAGAAATGTCAAGGGAACCGGTCAGACACAGGGGATAGTAAAGCAGAACAACACAGCAAACCTCAGCTTGAATAGAAGGTAAGCAATAATTCATCAAAAGGCTACTCAGTTGAAGAAAAAGCACTAAAATAAGTGGATATCTCAAAAACAAAGCAAAATAAGCATTTTCTCAAATTACTCAATTTTTCTCAAATTGCCAACGACATTGAATAAAATATATCAGCAATTTCCCAAATCACAAAATTGTCACATCACATCTTCAGAAATCCTTTTAATTTATTTTTAATTGTTCAGTTTTGTTTTCAGGTTCCCAGCTTTTATAGTTGGGGTTGAACCACATTTTCAAGACTGGTGTTTTGGCAGAGAAAGTGGGCAACCAGAAGGGAAAAGCAAATAAATAAATAAAAAACATTATTTAAAAAACAAAGCCTGAAAGCAGACTTCCTCTTTAGTCCAATAGCGCCAATAGCATGCCCCTCAGTAAAAGTCTGAAAATGATGAGTGTCAGAAACATTGATAATTGTACAGGAAAGCCATGACAAAATCCATTTTAAACAATTAATTAAGCCTATATCCCACACACACTAAATAGATTGTGCTCTTAGTTCTTAACTAGCTTCATGGTAATAAGCACTTGCGTACACAAAACCTCATCAAGCTTAATAGAAGAGTTTTGGCTTATCAAACCTCAAAGAGGCAAATTTCAGAACTCTAGCCTGTCTTCAATATTTATCATATAATCCTTCCTACATTAGTGCACCTGCCTTCTCTCTGCTCCAAATGGCAGTTAAATAAACCAGCAGTGTAACACTGTATAGAAATAATGACTCCAGAGCTTACAACAGAAAAATAAAAACAAGGAATACTGCCCTACACTACTACAGTCCCCAAAAGATCCATATCCAGACAAAAATCGTAAGGGGAATTTTCTGTACACATAATGAACTGCAACATGGCTTCTTTGGGGTTTATTTATTTTTAAAGGACCAAGGATTTTTGAGCATACCAAACTAGTTGGGTTGCTTTGGAGGGTTTCCTCAAAACCTGACTTTAGCCTGGCCACGTTAATGCCCCTCTCAGCAGGCAGTGGAAAGCAGCTTCTCCCAAGGGGTAACTGGGGACAGGAATCTCTGGTCCCTGAGTCCTGGAAGCCCCTGCTCTGTAGTACTCCAGCCAAAACATACGCTGTTATCTACTTGTAATTCCAGCATGCCTACCTATACCGGCTTTGCAGAAACACTCAGCTTTCTTGGAAATGATCCCTCGTTCTTTACAATTACAGGTGTATCCATTGCTGGATATTTTTGCCTAGTGAGCAGAACCTGGATCCCTGGAGCTTGGGACATGACAAACAGCACGGAGCACATGTCATTACCTCATCTTCCACAGCAGCATGACTGTTTTCTGACTTACAAGAAAAATAAATACTTGCTTCTTGCATTTGTCCCAGTAGGACTCGAAATGTGAAATATTTGCTGTAAGATTTGAGATGGTGGCACAATTTGCTCTCTGTCAAAAGAGAAAGGACAACTCATGAATAATCTAGCCACAATAGACTGAACTCTTAGTTAGAACTACTCCAAACAAAATCAAATCTCTTTCATAATTAAAGGGGTGGGGGGTTCTCCAAGGTAGATACAGTAGAAACATGTCAAATCACTACTCAAAAATATCCTTGCTCACCCTGTAAATTATCCAATTAAACATTTGACAGACACTGACGAATGCTATATACCACTTTCACATCAGCTGAATCTTAGAATAAACAAACTGTGTAATGTAGATTTGTATTTTTAAACAGGCTAGTACAGACAACGTTTATCCTTACCAGATTTCTTTCTGTTCACAAATCTATAACCCAGGGCTACAAATATAGCAATAGAACAAAACATATTCGCTCTTATGATTTTTTTTTTAATTTAAATATGACATCTCAGCATCAAATCTCTACTGATTCTTAGGAAAGAAAGACAAGCTAAACAATGCATGCAGCATGCTGGTATTGTACTCTACACCAAAAAGCTTTGCCCACGTAATTCCCACCTATAAGCGATTCTTACCTAACCCTTTGGGCACAGCAAGCAACCGAGGGCCAGCCAGGGCCTATATCCACATCCTCCCTCCACCCACAGGCAATGCACATCCATCTTAGCAGCAGCTCTGCCAAGCACAGGAGCCAGCCACATGGCCAGATAAGCAAGGAGCTCCATTCCCACTCCACATTGTGAGCTACCAGGCATATACTGCTACTTCAGATACTCACTTGTCCCATGGTATGTGCGACATTTAATGCTCATTTAATGGAGAGGTGTCCAGGCCCAAGGGGCACAAGCTGTGGGACTCTCAGGAAAGCGTAGCAGAAGGGTGACCATCAGTCCAGCTCACTGTCCTGTTGTCCGGGGACAGGCTGCAGTACATGGTTTTGCCACGACAAGCTCCTAATAAGGAATTTTGATAGATATCTTTTGTATTAAGTGAAACCTCAGCACAAATAAAAAGAACATCCTTTAAGGCATTTAATTTCA
Organism: Chauna torquata; assembly: GCA_013399475.1. NCBI lineage: Eukaryota > Metazoa > Chordata > Aves > Anseriformes > Anhimidae > Chauna > Chauna torquata. Next base: position 61,723 of record VXAL01005445.1, on the reverse strand, counting down.
ACCATTGAGCCCGTTTTATTTCCTAATGTACTCATAAAATTCAGAAAGCATCTGCAAACACAGCCAGTGCAAACAGGACAAAAAATAGAGTTCTGAAGCTGTAAAAAGAACTGAGTTTTCCATCCAGCTGTTCCCCCACTGCAGTTCAGATAAACTCCATGAAGAACAGTGATCCTCCAGTGATCAGGCTGTGGTTCCTGAGATCATCTTTCATTTTGAAAAGTAGACTACAAATAAGAGTAAAGAGGGAACTATTATAAGCAGCAAGTGTAAATTATTTTATTTGAATTAAAAAAGCAATAAATTAATCTAACATCTGGCTATTTTATGAAAGATGTGGTCTGCTCCAGTAAGAATTCCTGTGGCCTTGAAGATCTCGATACATAATGGCAACCTGACTCTGAAACTGCCTATTTGCTTTGAAACACACACCCAGACGAAAATAGCTTCATGCCATTTTCCAGTTTCATTAAAATCTTTGTCTTTGGAATTAGACATTAGAAATGAAATGCTTAATATATTCAGTGAAATACAATACAGCTGTTTGCCATGGTGACCTTTTCAGTATTCTGTATTTTATATTTTGATTAGCCACGTACCGGTAGAAAATCCCTTCCATAGCTTTTGATAGCAGACCTAACTCCTAGCTGTGCATGCTTTTGTGTGAACAAAAATAATGCAAGAATGTCAACACCTAACTATTTCAGAGCAATAGTATCTCATATGCAAAACCCCATTTCCATAAACTTTGCAGAAGGCTCATATGCAGGTTTTATAGCATACAGGGAACAGACCAGGAGTCTCAGCTCCTGCAGCCCTTATGAAAAACTCTTGCATCAAACACCATGTTAAAGTTGATCAAAACCATATTTATCCAAAAGAATAAATAAAGCTACAATGCACCTGTGTTTTCATATTCTTACAAAGAATTTTGAACTTGGGAATATTTACGCCCACTTCAGCCTTTTCTACAGGCACGGGCAAGAAAAACAGGTGGATTAAGTAAAGCATGAGCACAAAAGGAAAAGCTGGAACTGTAGCCTCCAAAAAATCAACAGATCCTGGTTAAAATTATTCCTGAATCATTTGGGGTTTGTTTTGGACCATTATGATTATTGATGAAGTAGCTAGTGGCTTTAAGCTCAAAAAAAATGGTACAGCAGAATCAAAGAATTGTGTTTATCTACTGTGGATGAGTATAGGAAACAGATGTGTTCGCTGTATCACAACTATTCTGTTTCTACTATCCATGCTCAGTAGAAAAGTTTATTACAAAAATTTAGAAAAGCATGTCTATTTTCAAGACATTTATATCAAATGCAAAAATAAACACCTCAAATAACATAGAAATATTTAAAATAATATTAACAGGTGTTTCACAAATTGACAAAAGACACTGAATTCACTGTTATAACTGACACACTGTTACTGACGGTGCTCTCAAAAGCTTTTGCCAGTTCAAAAAATTGCTATTCTAAATCTGTCACAGACTTGAGAATAACAAACACATTCACACTTCAAAACAAAATATTTGACAAGTTCCTCCATATTTACAACCCAAGAGTCTGAGCTCAGAGTTACAGCTGGAAAACTGAGCACTTCCTTGACATGGCACCAGGTAACCAGAGCTCCTGTTGGCTTTAACGTGAACTCAAGAAATGAGAATTAATTAGGTAGGTCTTCTCTTTCCAGAAGCAGAGCCAGGTCACTTGTATAAAATTCTAGACACTTTTTCAAGCTGTAGGAGTAGATGCGTCAGTAGGAAGGACTAGGACTCCACTGGCTTCTAGGATATGGTGTCAGAAATCAAACACTTGGTCAAGTCCTTTTTTTATGTTTCTGGTCACAGGCTTTTTTGATGGTCCAAACTCAAGCTTTAACTCACATAACCTTGCATTTCTTCCCTCACGCCATTCGACCCTGTGTTTCAGCCAAGCTCCAAGTAGTTTTAAAGTGATTTCTAGGCTATCAGTATCATTGCTGTGAAATAAATCAAGAACAGGATGTAAAACTTCACTTAATTCTTCCAGATATATATATAGCATAATATCAAAGCAACTTTCAGATCAGACCCATGGCACTTCTTCAACCATTTTTTTCTGTCCAAGTCCAGCCAGTGTTAGTGATTTGGAAGGAAGGTGCACGAAATTCTTTCCTGGACAAATGTGAAGTGACCTGCTAACAGAGAAACCTCAGTTAGTTAGGGGACAGATTAGATTTTGAAGCTGAGGATTTAAAATGACTATAAAGTTCTGGATATTCTTACTGCTGCTAGTGCCACCTCATTCTTTAAATTCTGTTTTCAACATTACCTTATGATGACATGCTCAATAGACTACTCAGAACTGCATTAAATTTATGAATTCTTATTCATAAATTCATAAATATACATTTCCCCAACATGAACCTAATACAGAAATTCTCTGGAAAAAGTCTATGGCTGTAGTACACAACAGGGTATGCAAGGCTTTAAAGTTCAATGAATCTATGAAAACAAAAGCTTGATGTTCTTATCAAAGTTATTATACTCAACTCCAGATATGATATATGCAACCTAAATAATTTCCTTTTTTTTTTTTTTGTATGAATTTCAGTTATCTAGACTTGTGTGTATTTAAATTCATAACCCTATTAGTAGTGTCAACAAGGATTTTTCACATTTAATTATACGGCACATGCCATCAAACACATAGGCCCCTATGTTGTGTCACACACTTAAACATATGGATGTAAACAAAACTACACTAATACTGAAAGAAATTCTAATATTGAATAAAGGACTTTCTTATCTAACATGGGACTACATTATGAAGCCACAATTTTATTATTTAGTTTTATTGTTTTAAATTAAATAGAACAAAGTGGCTATTTCATCTTGCTGATTTAATAAGTTAATAAAGTCTGCTGGCAAACATGTATTTGATGTAGTGTGGAATACAACAGCTCCTTGTGATTTTAAGGAAAGTATTAAAAAAATTCTGCCTAGGAGATGTTGCATCCTGCACTGTATTGATGAAGCCAATATTTACCAACAATGAAGATTTAGCTCATTCTCTGACAGCCTCTTCTCTCAGTTTACTTGTGCTTTGACTATATTATGGCAACTGCTCTCCATATTTACAAATATCTTCCTCCTTATAATACTTTCACACGTGGCAGTGATTTTTTGAACATTCCATTAAATCAACTGTACTTTTTTCCAGTAGGCAAAATACTGCAACAGGAGACACAATATTCCTTTCCCATCCCTCAGGGAATGCTAAGTTCATCGCTACCAGATGGCAAAGGGATCAAGGCACCCAGTTCAATTCACTGCCGACTTTATGTTCAAACTGTGCCTTGGTCTGCTTGCACGTTATTAGCTAATGAAATTCACAGGGATGTTATCAAGCAGGTCAGCATTAACAGGTATGTCTACTGTGATTTGGCAGCCATGAATAAGAAGCACTGTGTTAAGTACAAGCATGTTTTTGAAGGAAGATGTTTTTTCTGAGACAAAACACTGCGGTAGCCTGCAGGTAGTTCTGTTTTTCTTCCTTTAAAAATACAAAGCATACTGATAGCTAAGATAATTAAAATAGGTAAGCTTATCAGATATATCTATGAAACCTATTTTTAAGAACACATTGATGAAGTATTTGTTTGCATGTTATGATTTTGGTTTAGGGATTTTTGTTTCCTTTGTTTTTTGCCATCAAAATATGCAGTAAGTTTTGAACTTCTGTCAGACCATTAACATAACCTAGAAAGCAGGGAAAACTTCTGGGAGACAGTCTGTTAAATGGCACTAGGTGATCAAATTCTTGTCAGTATAGTCACGATAAACTTCTAATATATCTAAATTATACCTTGCTATTGTGTTGTACCTCTTCACAGTTAAACAGTTTCATATATGTTCTCCACTTCAATGGGGATCAGAACTCTTCTGGGTTTTATAGTTGAAACTACTAAAAAAAATCTAGGATTCAGTACATCATGTAAAACTAACAAAATTAAAATTGGTCTACCATACATATAGCTCAGAAATGGGGAGATCATCTATGCACAGACTATAGCAACGTGCATGTGTTGGTGACTCTGTGAAATGTGAAACCTTGAAAATAACTCTTGGCCTGCCTCTGTACCAGCTGGCGTTTGTGGAAGTACTGAGCACCTCTTGAAAAACAAAGAGCACCTTGACCATGACTTTTTCATAGGCACATCCTAGGGTCTTCATTCTGCACAATACTTCTGCACAGTACTTAGTAGGCAATGAAAATGAATCAATTATACAACAGTAGACCAGAAATGCAAAACAAGACAGAAGAAAAATAGAAATGGATAGCCTTATATAGCCACACAAGGAAATTAAAACTTGACTGGAAAGGAGCGAAAGTCAATTAGAGAAGATAATCAGAAAGAGAATTTGAAACAAAGGCTTTCATTTTCTCTGACATTGATTTTAAAATCTTGAAGGGACAAGTACAGTTTTAATGAGTGTTATTTAAAAATAATTAATATATCACAATCAAGCATGTCAGAAAAAGACGAACGTTATAGGCTTAGAAGTATTTTCTTCACTCCCTGCAGAGAAGTGCTTGATATGAAGCTAGAAGCCAGAGCTAGAGGAAACTATAAATATGTGTGAGATACTTAATAAAACAAGGCTATAGACTCCTAAGTTTAGTTGAGATAACGCAATACAAACATTTGTCTTTACAGTACAATTGCAGTTAAAGAATGATATCTGCTCAGTAATCTTCCCAAGGAAGAAATGCAATTTGGTTAAGGCAATTTTATGCACATATGATAATTAATTTCTGTAACATTAATGACTTCAGGGACAGGCAAAAATTGAAACACTTGCTATGGACTACTCAGCCCATCAATTAACCAAAAAAAATTGGACTGGGTTATTTGCTTCCCAAAGTGATAGGACTGGACTATGGTTAATCACTACCTCTTGAATGAATCTGAAACCCCACAGCATCCTGAAATGACAGAAAGGAGAAGGTGCTGAAGCACATATTGTCCAGTAAGTCCCTTTTGCAAATCCATTGTACAGTTGCCACCAGTCACCAAAGCAATAAACACGTTGGTAAGGCTGGGGTTAGTCACAGACTTTTGTGGGAAATTTGCCACAAATCACAAGAGATCTGGGAGCCCAGCCCACATGGAAGAGAGGAATGAACTGGGAGGGGGCAAGAAATGGAACAAATTCAATGCTGAGAATGATTATTTAAATATTAAAAACCAGGAACATTATAAATAATAAACCCAAAAATACAGAAATCCAAAAAATTGACCGAGGATGTCAGTAGATTCTCATAGTTATAGTTAAATTATAGATGCTGAAGACCACAGCTAATTAACATATACTGAAAAACATATGCTCTTTTATCTCATACAAGTTGAAATTGTGACTTCTGGAATGAGGCTAAAAAGACACAGAACCAAGATCTTCGCAGATTCCCCTAGGCAAGAGATCAGCTCCATGGTTTGGGCAGGCAGGGACTAGTGGGGTTTTTAGATGCTTTTTTTCTTTTGTTTTTAACTCCTACCTTTTTTTTTCTTTTCCATTTCTGTCATGGCTGCAAGATGTGGTTCCACATAAGTAATTATGGAAATGGGCTGAGGAGATGACATCTGAGATTTCAGAATTAACTGAATATATGCACAAAACCTTCCACTTCTCAGAGCAGACAGCATAGGAGGCTCCCTGTGGAGTACCTGTGAGGCATGAAGAGACCAGAAACTGAATGAGAAATCTGTTTATGGCAGCTTCTGAAGCCCCTTTCCGTGCCAGAGGAAAAATTCACCCCTGTGCAGAGGACAAGCACAGGGCCCACAGCACCTTTAATTTCCACCTGAGCCCTTAACCCAGTGCTTGTGGGGCACCTCCAGAAACAGCAGCCTGAAGCCTTGCCACATGCCTCTCCTCCGCTGGCACACAACCCATGCATACTAAAGTCGGGCTAACTTTTCCCCCTCCTTCTCTCCTTCAAAACCGCTGGTGCTTTTTCTGCAAACCTACAGCATAATTAAGCAGTACAGACTGATTTACCCAAGGCAGAGCCACCAGATGTAATCAAGAGCAATTGCTCTGTATACTTCGGTACACACAAAGTTATCCATGCCCCGTATCGCACAGCCCTCTCCCAGAGAGAGGTGAGGCTGTAGTGTGGAGCCTCCAGCAGATTACATTTACTTATTAACATCACTTGTCAATATTTGCATGTGATCATACAGGGTGCATTACACTCCATATTTCATATTCCCCAGAGCTGAACTACTTCCATAGCAAGTCCCAAATTTAAAATATTATTGAAGCATACAAGCAGCCATGCTACCATAGTAATTCCAGTTCAGAGCCTTAAGTTCTTTACAGGTGAAATCCTCAAAGTGTCCATTCTGAAGGGGAACAGAAACCCAAATGTTTCAGGTGTGGCCAGGGTTAGCTAGTGGATCCCTGACAAATCTAGAAATACCATCCTCAACTATCAAGAATTACTTCATGTAGCTCTATACTCATTTCAATATTTTCCTACATTAGGGTCTTAGTGAGTGTGAGAGCCCTCAAGTTTCACATTAGGTCTCACAGAAACTCATATTGAAATATGGTCTAAATTTTCTTATGCTTGAAACACTGCAATTATTTTATAATTAAAGATATTGAAGTTCAGCAAAGAAATTAAACCCAGGTATTATTGTACTTATTAAAACAAAATAAAACCTGAATAAACAGATAAGTAAAAAAATAAAATGCAATAGAGTTTCAGAAATATCTGAAAAGGTAACTGTTGATGAGCCAGTTCCAGACTACGTGGGTGATGAGGAGTAAGCTACACTTCTAGGGAACAAGCAGCAAATGCTCCATTCTGTGGCAGATGGGAGATGTGCACTGAGAACACAGAATACAGCCGGTTCCAATAAATGTAAAGGAGGTCAATTAAGAAATGGGCAAGGCTGTACCTGACAGTAGATATGCAGGGTTTCAACTAAACTAAATAAAATACGTCAAAATAAGTAACAAGTTAGGATGACCATATCAGCTGCACCAGAAATCAGACAATCTCAGCTGCTAAATCAGTTCTTGCCACTTTTTTTTTTCCTTTTTTTCCCCCACAATGAGCACACCTTCAACTAATCCTTCCCGAGACTGTAAAATTGGTACTTGTGGCCTTCTGAAATTCCAGTTTTTAATAGGTTAAAATAGTTTTTGTTGCTTCTCTCTAAAATCACAATGATTTTGCAAATAATTTTAATTTAATCAGTGAACTTTCTCATTGTAAAGGCTCTTGCTAATTAGTTTTTGGGCTGCATCAGTTATTTTTCACTCATCAAGTCCTGTATCTACTTCTGGGGTAGAGGGGCGAAAAGGTATTCTGATGCAATCAAATCCAAATTGTGTCACTCGGTGTATCAAACAGGAAACCAAAATACAAGTTGTTCAAAAATAAAAGCAAATCTTTTACTGTAGTGTTCACTGAAAACACAGAAAGCAGTATAATTGTCTTCTTTTGGATGTTTGCAAAATGTGGTTTAAAGACCTCACCACCATTCTATTGGAAAACTAATTTTACTGATAAAGTACTAAACAGATGTTTAACTAAAATCAGATCTCACACAACAATTTTTTTTTTCTTTTTTTAAAAAGCCCAAATTGAGAAACAGGATAGAAAGAAAATTGAAGTGATTAATGGAAGCACATTCTAGTGAAGAAATAGATTTTAATCGTTGCTATTAGTTTATGTGCGTTTATTCTAGTCTAAGATTGAGATCAAGCCACTAAAAAAAATTAAGCCCTGTTGTATGTCTTGAAAAAGCTTTAATTTTTTAAGAGACTAAATTGCTAGATGGCAGAAATTTTTTTTTTGTTTTACATGTCAAACTGACAGATATGAAAATAAAGTCACTTGGCTAAGTAGCAAGAGAACATTAACCTCAAGTACAATGAAGGAAGAAGCAAGACTCAAGTGAAATGCCAAAGAAATGCTAAAGTGGAGAAACTAGATATTTCAGGAATAACACACACAAACATCTCTCCTTTCCTTTCACATGGGTTCAGTATTTCTAACAAAAAATATACACCAAAGTGAAGCCAGATTATTTTCGGAATAGTTAATTATAACAAATTCCAGGCAAGGAGGTCAAAGAGACCCCCCTCTTTGCATGCTGTGTAGGTACAACACCACTCTCCCAACACCCAAAGCATGTCCAAGACACCAGGGATGTACCACAGTGGTTACACCTGCAGCGTGGTAACATGCTCTACAGAGGGGCAGGTTCAGGATTTCTAAATAATTGTAGAAATTGCATCTGAGCAAAACAGCAAGGTAGTGCTTCGCCTCTCCACATGCCACGATCCATCAAGTTTACCCAAGACACTGAAGCTCATTCAGACAAAGATGCCAGTCTGCTCAGCATTTTCTCATAATTAGACGATATATTTTGCTGGATTGGAGCTGTTTAAACTAAGCAGCTCAGTTCACAGAACAACTCAGGTTGGATGGGACCTAAGTTCTGACAATGGTTGAAACCCAAAGTCTGAATCAATGTTGGTGGCATCCAACCACCTGATCACGCCCTCACCAGCAGAATGTGAGAACTCTCCTCTGCAATTGCAGTAGCACCATGGCTTTTGTCACATTCATAGCGTGCTTTCCCCTGCTGCTGTTACTAATGAGGGGTTGAGAATGAGTCATGATACAGTCTGGCTGGATTATCCACAAATGAATTTTAGCAAGATAGCCAAATTCAATTTTATCTCCCTGAGACTGAGCTGCTTTCTGAAAATGTTTGTCTACTCACGCCCACCAAGTGAACCCACCAGTTAAGGTGTTACAAACTGCTAATGTCTTGAATCTAGTACCTAAAATAGTCTGCTCAATTCAAGGACAATTCAGAATAGGGTAAGCCTGAAGTTTCTCCTTTACTCACACAAATTGAAAGTGGTCATCTGGACTCATCCGCGCAGATATCACAACCAGCTGTCTGTACAGAGCACCACAATCAAACAGTTCTACTGGGTTTGGCTTTTTGTTGTTGTTTGTTTGTTTTTAAATACAGTTCACTTACCAGTAATTGTTAACTTGCATCGTTAAACATTTTATTCTCATATGCACTTATTTTTTTGCAGGGAAATTTTGCTCTTCATAAAAATTATTGCTACACAGAAATTTGCAATAGGTTTCTGCAGCAAGCGTCTGCTCATCTGGCAGGTGAATTGTAATAGTGAATATCTGCCACCTAAGGTAAAGCTGGTCAGCGTGTTATGCTTCTCAAGCATGTGACAGAAGGAGAAATCTACCTACAAGACCAAATGGCCTTCAATATAAGTACAGTATCTCCAAAAGATGAAAGTGAGCAGATCTGAGCTTATTAGATACTTGTCAATAAGGGGAAAATTCACCTGATACTGTTGACAGCAGGGAAAAAAGATGACTTTAATATTGCTCACCTCCCAGAAACAATCCAGTTAGTCAGGGAACAGAAATATTGGCGCGAGCAGCAACACTACACACTAAGTTAGTCTTCAACTAACCCAGTTTTCCTATAGAGTGCAGATTTTTTGATACGTTAGGCACATAATTACCATGTGATATACGCAAGCTACCACTGTAGTACAGGTAAATATGGTTTTTGTGCATACAGTTGCATTTAACAATCCCTATCAGCTCCTGTATAAAGGAGGTGTACCTAATTTTGCGCAGGCACGTCAGACTAAGCAATTCAAAACCTTGTACATGAAAGGTTTTTTTTTTTTTTTAATAAGGCCATTATTACTGTAGAGACCTTCTGCAGTTGCTTTTCACAACCATTTCGTCTTATACATCTTGAGCTATTGGATTTTGCCCACTCTTGCCTCTGTAAAGGCCTAAAACACTTTTTCCAGTAAACATCCTCCTCCATAGTTGTTCATTCATCCCTTAACCAGTCTTTCCTTTCCAGTACCTTTCTTGCTCTTTCCCAGTTTCTGTGCTGTTCCGTTTCTTTAACAGGATAAAAAAAAAAAAACCTCTCACATTGTAGAACACTAATGGGTAATATTCACTTAGAAATTTTGAAGAACTAAGTAAAACTTGGAAGCAGCAGAATTCCTATTTTTCTTCAGTTCAAGAATACAAAATTACAGATGTTTATGAATTATTAGGGACAGCCTGGTGGATTGAAAAGCAGGCATACTACTAATTAAAAAAATGAGTATTTGAGTCTGATTCATCTTACAATTTCACAGGCACGTATCATTGGAAGTGGGGATGCGCAGACATGGCTTGCTAAGTTGCTCATCACACTGCTCTGAAGCACTCCAGTACTTACTGCTGTAGAAGGACAATCCAAAAATGCAGAACAGAATGGGATAATCAAATAATTTAGAAAAATTATATTTTGTATTTCATTCCACCCATTTAGCTTTTATTCTAAAGGCATTTCAAGCTTAAATAACTTAAAAGATTCAGCTTTCAGCTGCCTGCAAGGACACTACTTTTTCGTTGTTATTTTGTCCATTGCTAGGAAGATTTTACTATAAAGGAATGGGAGCCTTTCTGAATGAGATACATACTGATGTATGTATTATTATGAATTTAGAGCTAATACTTAACAAAAGAAAAAATGATGAAATACATTCCAGTAAGCTTCATGACATTTTTTGACCTTGATTTGAGTGAATTGTGTTCTTTTCTCTCTGTCAGAAATCTACATTTGGAATTGTACAGAGAACACACTCTAAATTATGATCCTTCTCAAATTCAATTGAATTTCTCTCTGTATCTATTTCTTTTTCTCCTGCTGCTGCTAATTAAGATAAATACGTCAGAAGTGTTATTGCTGAAGGGAAAGCTGTAGCAAGTGTCATTGGTCCCTGTGATATTTCCCATTTTGCCATGAGCTGTCGCCAATGATTTAGGACCAAGTGCCAAGGATTATATTAATCTTGATGAAATTAGCAAATGCTCTGTGATGTTGACATCCCTTGGTGTTAAGTGACATTCCCCTGGCTGGACCATTAATACTGAGGAAAAAATACTCTTTCTTCCTCAGAGCATAGCGAATCAGGGCATTAGGTGAAGATATTTTTTTTCCAGAAAGGACAAATTCAAGTGTTACTTGCTATAAAGGGTTGGCCCTTTTTTCAGCATCGTTGGTGAAAATCTGTGACAGACTCTTAAAGGATATGAAAAAAGCTCATCTGAGGCCAATGGATGAAGAAGGAAAAAGAATCCTATTCTATTTCTGCTTGATAAAGGGCCACTGTTATATAAGTAAATATAACGTAAGAAAGATTATAGCTAGTGTACAATAAAAAAATAGATTTTGAAAAGCATATTGCATAACTCTACCTGCAAACATAGGCATATGCACATTTCTGCCTTTCACATATCTTTCTGCACACAAGTGTTTCCTAAACCTTTCACTGTATAACAACTAGTTTGGGAAAGGAAGGTCTGGTGTAAGTGTAGGAAAAGGAGGAAAACAGGAAAAAGGATTTACATGCTTTTCTAAACCTAGATTTTTTAATGCATGACTACATTATTACTGAATTATGACACTCTTATACATAGAGACACCTAGAATCAATAGCTTTAAAATACAGATTTTTCTGTCATTTGTCCCATCCCACCCCACCCCCCCGCATTCAAATATATTGTCAGTCTTGATTTCATTTAGAAAGCATACTTAAGCCTTCCTGGAGATTATGGTCTCAATCCTGCAAGCATTTGCACTGCTTAAAAATACTGCTTCAAAAATTAAACAGGTTCTTTTGCATGCATGCATGTTTTCTGGAGGAGAATTACTTTATTTCATGTACGTCCAGAATCTGAGAAAAGAAATTTTTTTGTTGTTCTCTGTGGCCCTGATTCAGTGAATTATCCCTATTTCTTAAGGGCCCTCAGCCTAAGTCCTATTGAAGTCAATGGGCTTAAGCAATGCTTAAAAGCTAAGAAGTTAAACTTGAGGGCTTTTCTAAATAGGAATGAATTTAAACACATCTTAAGCACTTTCCTAGACTGTGCAGCAGCCTCAGACAAAACTCAGTCTCCTTTTTAGTGACTCCTCCAAAAATACCCAGCAAATTTGGTAGCCATTGACTGTGTCAGGCTGACCAGTGCTGTCTCCTTGCCTCCTTTCCTTGTTCACTACCCATCTGTTCGCTGCTTGTCTGTGTAGTCACTTGTTCAGTCTGAGAGGTAGGGAGCTCCTTTTAATTCCTCATGTATAACCTTGCCTGACTCAGGAGATGCAGCAAATAAAACAGCTTTGTTGTGTTTAGGTTAAAAGTCTCATTTGCTAGCTATTAAAATCTGTTTTCTTTGCACCAATGGGCAGCCAAGAGGTCAACTTGTGAGATTTTCATCTCTGTGACCACCTACACTCATTTATGTGCTCATATATGCAGCTCTAGTGGATATTTCTACTCCTAACATGAGCTCATTTTTGACCTTATATGTGACCAGAGCCATTATACACAGGACCAAACACTTGCACAAGATATTAAATACCATATTTCACACCTCCAAAATTGACCCTAAGCCTTTTAACGTGGTTCACGTATGACCTGGCACAGCTGAATTAAGATCCAATGAGCTCAGCTCCTACCAGATCTTTATTCCCACTGAATAAACATGCTGGTATTCTACGAAGACTAATGCTCAAGCTCTGTCCTTGGAAGAACTTCATAACTTCTCCAGGGCTTCAGATGGTTGCCTGTAAGCATGGCCATTTGCAGGATCAGGGTCTGAGATAGCTGTGCTGATGCATCTTAATACTGATGTGACCCTCAGTAAATTCTAGAGTTTATGGATTTGCTGCCACTGCAATTTAAAAGTAGACAGTTCTCAGCAAGGTTGAATTAACATGTGTCAGCACAGATTTACACAAGGATAGCTGAAAACTTCCTGGCAGGAAAGGAGAAGAAAGTTATTTTTAAATGAAAGCCTGGAATTTGTAAGGAAAATGCAGAATAAAGAGAAAGCTGCAGATACCTTTTCAAATTGAACACAACACTAAGCCTCGTTTTTATACTTCTGCTTTTCATCAATCCAATA
>VXAL01005445.1:2279-35970 GCA_013399475.1 Chauna torquata | reverse complement strand
ATCTCTGCTTCACTTCTAATGTTCCCAAAGACACATTGGTCAAAAACAGGAGCCCTGATGTTTTATTCTGGTCAATGCTTTATTTCAATATGTATTTAATTTTCAAGAGCTTTTGCAAAGATTACATAAATTGATACATCCAGACACCTACCTCTTCCTACTGCTAACAGGTTTGCTGCATTGTCATTCTGGATAAGCACTGGAGTTACTAAATCTAAGCATGGAAATTTCTGATCACCTATATTTGAACTGAGATTTAACATAACAAGCTATTCACTTTAATTAGTGAAGAACAACCATCAAGCCCAACAAATTACTGCAAACAGAAACCGTCTTTTTTATAACACATTTGTTAGACATTTTCTGAAGGATCTGTGTCAGTAAATATTAGCAATTAACATGGACGTGGGTGTGAAAGGCAAGTGGGAAATCAAAATATTATTCAAACCAGAAAGAAAAGTGCAACTCAATACCTGTTTTATTTCCTAGTATTCCTGGTAGATTGCTGAAATACATTGTATTTTCATTTTTCATCTTTAAACAATAAAAAGCTCAATATTAAGTTAGTTCTATACTTTTTTTTTCCCCTTCTTCAGAATCCCAAGATCTTGCTGATAGAAGCTTGTGGAACTTTTTTAAATATTGTCATTAGTGTGGGTGAGGACTTTCTGTCCACGGAATTGGAAGCTGCCATCCTCTACTGATTGCTCAGCTTCCATAACCATTACGCTGTCACCTCGTAATCTTCCACATCACTATCATGTGAAAGAGGATGCCACATACAGAGAGATTAGGCTTCTTTGGAAGGAGTAAGGAAACCGAGCAAAAACGATATTTGTGCAGAAGTGCTCATAAAGGAAACCCTTAATTCTATAGCTAGAAGTTAGTTCACATAATATGAAGTAATGGAAACTGTCACCTCAGTGTATTTTCTCCCATTACTCCCTTTGCTTTCATAATGGAAGACTTTTTTTTTTTTTGCAATATCAGCATCAGGTACCTCCTCTCTAGGGTGACAGTTCCTCTCCCTGCACGTTAATAAACTTGCTAAGTCTAATAAATGAATTCACATAGAAATGTGCACAAGCAACAGAGAAAATTCAGCTCCTACTTAGGTATGTGATCAAGTAAGGACAGAACATGCAATACATGCTGCCTGTACAGAGTCTGATGGGAGCTCACTACAAGCAGAGCACGAGCCTTGGGTACGGATAGCTTCCCCCCATGCCATCCCTGGAAATCCCATCCTTTCAACCCACCCCCCTCCAGTTACTAGCTCACGCTATGTCTGTGTACAGATACCAATTTCAAGAGCAATTTACCGGAACTTTGAAAACACAGACATCAGGGATTAAATCTGATAAAATCAGCTCTGCATTCAGTTTAACTCTTGCTTGGGGCATGTCCGATTTTCAGTGATTAATAACTATTGCAATGATTTCTATAGTTCAGCATTTGCTAAGTGACTAGGGAGCAAACACTCCTCAGGGCACCCTGCATATGGGAAGGGAGAGGAATTTTGGGAGTTACAGGGCATCACTCATGCCTTGAATTCTACCCTACTCAAAGGGCACAAATGCTTTCTGCAATTGTGCAGATAGCAGCTCATGAATAACATTAGCGAGGCTATAGTTCTGTTTTACCATACTACATGAAGGTTTGCAGGACTTGATTTCTAAAGGGGCTGAGATGGAAACTTGCATTCATTTACACTGCCCTGTTACGAACATTTATATTGTGCCTTATTGAGATAGAGGATAATTTAGTGAACTGCAGATCACTGGCTCAGAAGTCTGTTATTTGGTACTAGTACTTAAAAATACATTTGTGTTGAACATTTCTGCTGGATCTGAAAAGTTTGAGAGTGCGGTCCTGCTGGCAATGGCCTTGCATGATTTAAAACGATTTTTCAGATATATGTGCCTTCTCAGCTAATTTATATTTTCTGCCTGGTTTGCTTAAGGGCTTTCATTCAGTTACTGTGCAGCATGCTCCAGAAGTGTACTGTTTGAGGCTATACAACCGCATCATGTTGAGGAGATGATATTGTCTCCAGTTCCGCACTCTGCTGGGAGCTGTTTTACACTGTTTGTACCATGAGCTCTTTCTACTTTGCTCATGGGCTGTTTAGTACATTAAGCCCACCTGCTAGGTACTGCAGAAGAGCCAAGGAGTCACAGGGATTAATTGGATAAACCTTATGAAGTTAAAGCTTGCCTAGACAACTGCCAGCTCCTGCACTCAGACAGATTTCTCCCCTCCTGTCCCATTTTTCCCTGAAGTCCTAAGAATCCCGACTGTAAATTGTGATCGTTACCACAGCTGTTTGCTCCTGGGGAGGTTTTGTTAACTCTGGCTTTCTAATCTAACTGAAAGAGCCAAGCTAATCTCCCTGTCTGGTGCAGGGCAATTCCCACACACAGCTCCCTCAGTTTTTGGAGTTTCGGGTACTAGAGATTGGACGGCAGTTTCTTTTAAGTTCAACTTCTATGCCAGATATATACCAACAGCTTCAGAAAAAATATGTATATATATTATGGATGTCTACCTGCTGACCTAAATGTTTGCCATTAAAAAAAATCAGGTGACAGTTGTGTCATAATTGCACAGGAGCTCCTGTAGGTATATGTCAGCATTTCCATTAGCAACACAGAGAAGCATGCACGTGAAATTAGCTGACTTTTGGACATGGAGCCAGCTGGTATCCCTCGCTCTCCAGCATCAGCAGTGTCAGCAGATACACATTGGACTCAATGGATTTAACAATTTACCTTCAACCTTCCAGCCAGAAAACTGCTCCAAGCCTGGGCAGCTTGAAGGGAGCAGGCACTGCCATGGTCTGTCCAGCTTGGTAGATGGCCTTCAGGATCCAGAAATAGCATGCTGAGCTATTTGACAAGTCCTGACTTCGCACTTCAAATATTATCAATATTTGGCAGCAAACTTCACCATTTAATTAACAATCTCTTACTTTAAAAGTAGATCTATTCTTTTAATGAAACAACAGCCCTGCTGCTTTGAAGAATTCAGAGCAAGATGAATCTGGCACCTAATGATAATGCTAAGCAGCCTCATTGCACCTTCTTGGAAAAGCTGTTCAAAAGCCCTGTTTCATTCCCCTCTCTGATCACTGCATTGCATGCTGCTTTCAAGCTATAATACATATTTTGCTTTTTGATGATGTAACGAAGAAGTTGATTTAAATAAGTAAAAGGTGATGTCTTCAGAAACCATACTTTTAGAGAAGGGGAAACTATGATAGCTTTGTAGGAAGCTGGAAAGTCTTTATCATTGCACACTTTCAGAACAGAATCAAAGACAAAGTGTCAGAGATTAATGTTTCAAAGTTTTAAAAACATTATGCAATTAGTTTTGTAAAAGTGTTTGTGAGAGATTACGCAGCAATGCTATGTTTTTTTTTCCCCCCCCACTCTCATTTAATGTATCATTAAGACATAAAATTCTTCCTTAGTCTATCCATCAGCACTGTTATCTCCAGCATTGCAGGAGCTTTGAAAGAGATAGCAAGATAGCGCAGAGGTAATGGAAATTCTAACAAAAGAAAACAAAACAAAAACCCAAACAAACCAAAACAAAAACCCACACACCAAAAACACAGTTCATGAAGTGCCAGTAAGCAGCAACATTCTTTCCGCTCTTTAACATTGAGCTTTCAATATGGATGAAAATTCATTAGTCTGATCTTCTAAGGAAACCAAATTATCACAGGTTTATTTCATAATCACTGTAGCAGATGGCTTGGTTTTCCCTGATAGATGACAGCATTAGAAACATTTTAAGAGTCACACATTCGCACACAAATCTCTAGCCCTTTTTATTCTAAAAAAAGTTTGCATTTCCTTTATGAGCTGCTACTAACTTCTTTGTGAAATTAAATAAATGAATTATTAGCAACAGATTCCTAAAGGTAAATTATATAAATTAATTGTAATTGCATTACAGTTGACATTAAGACATCCAAGTATTGATTACTCTTAGGCTCCGCAAACAGACTTTATTTAAAAATTTAAATAAAGAAAAAAAGAGTTTGTAGTGAATTGGCACGATACTGAAGTGGCTGAATGTTGTGGTTTAGCCCCAGCAGGCAGCTCAGTACCACACAGCCACTCGCTCACTCTCCCCAGGTGGGATGGGGGAGAGAATCAGAAAGGTAATAGCACAAGAACCCATGGGTTGAGTTAAGGACAGTTTACTAGGTAAAGCAAAAGCCACGTGCACAAGCAAAGCAAACCAAGGAATTCATTTGCTACTTCCCATGGGCAGGCAGATGCTCAGCCATTGCCAGGAAAGCAGGGCTCATCACGCGTAACTATTTCTTGGGAAGACAAACACCATCATTCTGAACGTCCCCTCCTTCCTCCTTCTTCCTCCCAGCTTTTATTGCTGAGCATGACACCGTATGGGATGGAATATCCCTCTGCTCAGTCTGGGTTCTACCAGTCCACTTCCCAGCCAGTTATGGCAAGTACCAACAATTAAACTCTGAAGCACAGTTCCTGATGAGTTTTAACAGATATTTGGTGTGCATAAAGCTGATGCAGTTTTGAATTGCAGTTTTTTTAATTTGAATCCTAACACTAGAAGAGGATACAGACCCAGCAGTCTGTGTTCAGTGGAAAATCCCCATTCACCAAAGTGTTCCTTCAAGTCAAGTCGGCTTCTACAACCACTGGCAGGTCAGTGGCTGGGGCTGCCTCTCCTTTTCACTTACCCAGTGTTGCAGTAATACACAAAGCAAAACACCCTCTATTCATCTCAGGAGTTCAGAGGCACAGCTCTGCCATGCAAAGGATTAGGATGGAAAGGACTGGGGTGGGGGGGTGAACTAGCATCCTGTCAGGTCAACAAGGAGTTTGAAATAAACTTGTTTTTGTTTTTTAAACCTTCTCAGGTAAGAGATTCTCAGATACAGTAATGTGAGGAAGTCTGTATTAACAATCATATGTGAGAAGAGTTTAATTTTCAGCTTTTGCTAGAAAATCCACTAATTCGCCATAGTTTCTTCTCATGGGTATTTTATTTATAGTTCAATAATGTCAGGGCACAGGTCACTCACTAGTGCTCTGCAGAACATTTACCATGAGACTACTAATTAAATTAAACAATTTATGTAATCTCACTTTCCAGTTCTCAACCTGAGCACAAACGCAAAGCAAAGAGAAAGAAATTAACTTCAAAACAAATGCCTCATAATTAAAGTTTAATTTTCATAAACATGAAGAAAGTTAACAGCATTCACTATCTCAAATTAAGAAGCCAGCCTATTCCCTTCATGTACACACACACATCAACCATTAAAGTTTAATGCTAATGCACTGCTAGCAGTTCTCATATGCAAGGACTAATACTCACTCCAAGAATCATCTGCCACAACAGGATCCCCTCTGCCACCACTCAACGTGCATGTATTCTTTACACTTGAGGAAAGCAGGAAAGCAAAGAAAATCTTACATGATTCAGTTAATTTGAGCAGAGATAAAGCACACCATTATTTTCAAGCTCAACTCAAATTAAGAGTTAGCCTGCATCAAAACCACAGATTTACGTTTCTTGCTTTTTTCTGCAGTTTTGTAAGCAGGAGAGATTAAGTTACTTATAGAAAAGTTACAGAATGTCAGAGACAGGAAAGCATCTCTCCAAACCACAAGAGCACAATGTAAAATTCAGTAGGGTTCCTCAGACTCAGATTGCGAGTACTGCCTGTGTAAAAGTGTGCTGCCAGAGCAGGATAATCCTGCAATCAAAACACAACTCTCAGAGGACTGCACAACTCCTTAGTACAGGTAAAAGTCTGGCGTATCACCTGCTTAATCAACCAGGTCATGATGGGATGAAACCAGAGTAAATCCACCAAACACATTTTTCCAGAAGGGCAGTTCTACTAATATGCTCACCCCCTGCAACTTCCCAAATCAATACAAGCAGCCAGACAAAGCTATTTGTTGCAGATAGAGACTTGCCTTCCAGCTCAGAGCCATGAACGTGGCACAGAAGTGAAATACCAAACTGCAGAGAAATAGAGTTGTGCAGAAACATTTTTCTTGTTGAATAAAGCCAAGTTCCACAAATTTCAACACAAGCAGAGAAACCAGTTTGCCTGAATAGGAAAAGCCGTATTTGATTAAGCTGCAACTTTTCTTGCCTTCAGTTTCCAGATCTGTAAACATGGACCGGTAACAACACAGGTCGGCAGCGTAACGAGGGTTCCCCAAAGCTTTGAAATCTTTAGGGGGTTCCTATAATCAATATAGAATTGGGGTAATGAAACCTAAAGATGGTTTAAAAACAGCAAGTGTTGCACATTTTCTTTTGAATGGAGCTAGGAGACAAATTGAGAACTCCCTTATTTTTGCACATGCCACAAGCCTCAAAATTGTGGATCACTGCTGATTGCATGAACATCAGGCTGCTAAGAGACTCAGTAAGGATCAGACCAAAATGAGAGCATTTTTAGTGTTTTAGTTATTTTGTCATAACAAGATCAGGAAAATATCCCCTCCACTACAGAAAAAACATCAGCCAAAACTTCCTAATGGAATTGTTATGATAAGTTGAAACTGGAAGTGTTTTGACCTTTGTTCCAAACAGTTTGAGGCTTTTATATAAGAACAATAAACCAAGTAATTCCACAAAACCTGACACAATCTTATTTCAATAACTGAAAGCTTTGATATTTCTTTCCAGTTCAATCCATTCACACCATTTGAGAATGTAAATCCATATTCCACCCTTTGGGGATGCACAGTTATGTATTAGGAAATTATACTGTAATGGTCTTTACTGTACACTGCTGGTGCAGCAGTCAGCCCTTTTGTTGCACTTCATCTTTAGCATAACTACAGTCCCTGACAGAATTCTGCATGAGTCCTTGCTAAAAAATAGTGGTAATAATTTTTTTTCCCCCAAAATGCAAGTAGGAATTGAGAGTCAGCTGCTTTAAAATTTATGAAAAGAAGCAGTAATTTAAGTTTGAGATGGGAGCAATTTTATTCCCATTTCAACTAATGCTAATGTTCAGATTTTAGTTATTAAAATTAATTTGTTTCAATTACATTAAAATCAGTGGAATTGTGTGCCACTGTATTGATGGATAATAGCAATAAGCACTAAGTATGATGTTTGAAACCTGTACACACTGTAAGCACGAAGCATAAACGTAGCCACACAGGCAAGAATAGAAAAATGAAAACTCATCTCTTTTTTCATAGAAGAAAATAGAAAGCTATGCATGAGAAAAATGTAACCCAAAAAGTAACTGTCCACATTTTCAGGATGTTCTTTGATACTGATCTCATATTCCTGGACTTACTGGGGCCTGGCCAGATCCAAACTCCATCTCCTACAAAGTTCTCTGGTGTTCACCTTAAGACACAGAGCTCATCAAATTCTACTATGCGCTTCCTTTACATAAGGTAAAACCAAAGAGCCTCCCCTTCTCTTCCTCCCCACTCCAACCCGAACCCTTGGGGAGAAGCATCTACAGTCACTGCAAGAAAGCAGAGACTTCACAGCAAAACATATAGGTAGGACTGCAGAGCAATAACTGGAAAAAATGTCTTCATCAAGTTGGTAATCTTTAAAAGAGCCCTGATTGATCTTATTTACAAAAAGCTCACGTGGATCTAGTTTTACTTAAGATTAGAAAGCATGTAACAGACCATAAAGCTAATGGAGGTAAAATTCTTCAATACTGTGATCAATTACAAACTACCTTACATTTATCACAAGTGACTGTTTTTCTCTGAGCTGATTCTAAGCCCTTTATCTTCTAGATTTCCCTTCTGCCTTTCCATTTTAATACGTTTATTGAATAATTAGAAAGCCTTCAATAGAACACAGAGGAGAAATGAGCTGGAAAAGTACTTGTGCATTCAGGCAAATCTAACTGAAAAACAAAACCCCTCCTCATGGATGCAAAGATTCTTTTCACAGAACTGAATATATAGGAAAGACCTGCCACAGACCTAACAGCCCTGAGAAGAAACTTTATTCAGTGAGAGCTATACTACAACATTAGGCACAGACTCTGAGGAGAATGTTATGGGCCAAGTGGTCGTGTCACCTGTATCGTTCCATCTTGTTTTCTTTTAAGCAGCTGTGGGGGCAGGAAGCAGACCCCTCCAGATTTTGCTGGGAAAGTGCTCACAAACTTCATTAAAATACTTGCAATTCAGGTTTTAGATGACTTGGAAGCTCTCAGCACTACAATATCAAGATGCAAAACTAAATGTATCGCTGTGGTTGCATGCATCCTCGCAGTCCATCATCCATCCAGATCAAGCAGCAATTTCTCAGCCTTCTAACGCTCCAAGTCACGGCAGTTCACTGAGCATAGCGCAGCTCTTCATCATTATTCAATGTGAAGAGTAAAACCGAGAATCTTTGGATTCAAAGGCAGGAATGCTTGCTATCTACAACTGAAGAGACTCTCAAGTTGTAGAGGCACAGGACCAAATTATGACAGTTAAGTTTGCCCAATTGCTTGCAGAGCCTTGAAGGTATGCATTGTACTTGAAATACAGAGGGTATGACACTAGTCAGCAAGCTTGCACGGGAAGACAACAAAACAGAAAAAAACTTACAGCTTATCTGAATGGTTGAGAACTTGCTCCTGTATGATTTCATACACTTACAAGCCAAGACAGCCTTTAGACAAGGGACTAGCCCACAAATGAGTTTCAGAGCTTGGTATTCATTAACTGAATTGCAGTATTTTAGCTTAAAACAGTGTTTAAATATGCAGGATGTTCCTAAGCAACATTAGTCCCTTAGCCTCTAAAGCTGAGAAAAGATCTGCTAGAATGTAAGTGTCCCCTTTGAAACGATCATTTCTTGCACAAGGGTTTTCAGGCATGATAAATTATTCCAGTCCTTAAGTTTGCACTTACCTCTATTTTTTGTTGCCCTTTACACAGTAGCCTTAGAAGAGCTCTGTTTAAGACTCTGGTATTATATTACAAGTTAATGTAGACCTTTGCTAGCATTTTCATTTACTTCCAGTGGTAGTTATGGACCCCTTCAATGATAGTGCATGGCCAAAGGATATGGGGTCAAATAGAGTTTGCCAAAAGCTAATGCATATCATATGCTAGACTGCATACGAAACTTCAGTGCTATCATCCTTCCACCATACTACTATTTCTTTTATCTTCTACCTTTGGAGAGGACAAGGCAGTCAATAATACTGTGGGGATTCAATCACACAATAGGCAGGCCTTTTTCAAGCAAGGAGTCTGCTAATGAAAGTATTGTAGGACGATCTGTACATCTTAATGGACCTCGAACAAAGATTTTTTTTTTTTTAAAACACCACATGAATTTTTTTTAGTACATTACTCCAGACTTGTTTTGAATACTTGGGGGTCACCTTCTTTGTTGGAGCCTGCATAATGGCAGAGAGGGCAAAATGGAGTGGAATGAATAAGTAAGGAAAGATTACGTTGTAACTTTCAAGGACAGGAGCTACCAATGAAGTTTTTTGTTTGGTTGGTGGTTTTTTTTTTTTTTTTTTTTTTTTTTTTTTTTTTTCCCCCGGGTTTTATGTTTTTTTTTTTGCTTTTTTTTTTTTTTTACAACTTGTCAACACCTCATGCACTATTATGCATGAAAAACATCTGTCATACTTTGGGACTGGTGGTTTTTTTTTTCCTTTTTTAATGTAGGATTAGGGGTTTTTTTTTGTCAACTATAAGCAGTCTTGGTAATTCAAGCTTCAAATTAAGTTTGCCTAAGGGTATCAAATAAGAGCTAATGATAACTTAATTACAGATATCATTAAACATTTAACCTTATCACATAAAGCAAAGCTCATCCCAACTTCTTCAGTTCAGCTGGCAGCAGTCAGCCAGGAGCAACTCCACTCCCCAAGCACAAAGGCTAATATTTCCCATGGGAATTAGGGTCTGGGAGGAAGGGGCACATCAAGCTATACCACTGACACAGTCTACAAGCAAGCATGTAACCCTGCCTCACACACGTGGAAGATGCATGTAGGAACATGAGTGAATCTGAACTGACAAAGCACTGAGCACTCTTGGCTGTGGCTGGTGCGTGTGTGAGTTAAGATCCACAGCATCCTCCAGCATGAACACCTAAGGTCACTGGCAGGCAAGGCTCAGAGCTAAGGGACGACGTGTGCCCCGACCTAATATTTCTTCCTGCTGAAGGAATTTTTTAAAAAGGCAAATCACTTCCAAGAGCATGTTCCAGTTTCAGAGCCTGATGGGATCTCAGGATCGAGGAAGAGGAAGGAAGAAGCACACAAGGAAGTGGTTTTAAAATAATACAACAGATCGCTAACATCCTGGCTGTCTCCATGACAACTGAGCTGGATTGCTTTTGAATGTGACTGTGGATTGCCAGTTTTTAACCCTCATGAATAAAAGGACATTGGAGAAACCCACTCAAGTGGTTTCCAATCTGATTTTCACTGAGAAAGTGATTTAATGTCCATGTACTTTTACAAAACAATATAAAAATAAATGCAGAAGAGGTACTCCCAAAAAGCTGAAATAAAGCGTTTTTCTGTGAAACAACAAGCATGAGAATGAAAATCCCACACTTTAATTTTTACTTTATTTTTTTTTAAATAATAGTCTACTGATTTAATCTCCAGGACCTTTTATCAAGTCAATGTGCATTTTAAATTTATGAATTTAATTTTAGTGTTTCCATTATTTCTAAACACCAGTTATTTTTGTCCTACACCACTTTTATTCCAGTAGAGCTCAAATGAATTCAACAGTTTTATTGCTAATTTACATTGGTACACATCGAAGGATAGTCAGGCCTGGAAGACTGATATGAAAAATTTGATGTGTAGCTGTGGTTTTTAAGATAATGTTTTCTGAATTACAACAGACATTACAACAGTATAGGGTAAATATCTTCCCTCACTCTGGGTATGTTAATATGTTCCCTTGATTGTACTGTATGTATCAAAATGTAGACTACCATAAGAAAATAGAATAAAATGCAGCCATGAAAAGCTCCACAGACATTAAACAGTACAAGTGCATTTTTAAGAGTTATATTTGTTGCAGGGAGGTTAAATCAGAGACCTATCACTAATCTCAAGCTACAAATGCTAGAGCCATAAAAAAAAAGAAAAATACCCACAGAACAACAAAAAACTCAAAGACTGTAATAATGCAAAGTCTTGAAGTTGAAGAGCACATTTTACTGTTTTTTTTGTTGTTGTTTGTTTTTGTCTTTTAAAATATATTTGCATAGATTATAATACAGGTCAAATGGTGAAAGTTTCTGAGCATGCTTGATGACGTCGTACTTAGCCATTGGCACACCTAGCTGAACAGGGCTGTAGATTCTCCATGAGGAAGACTTTAAATAAGATTAGAGTTAGATACGACAGAATTCCTGCATGAGGGATCCCTCACCTAAAACAAGATCTACCAAATTTGCCATCAAGTTTGTTTCTGCAATCTACTTCGGGGACAGACCTAATGCATTTCTAAGTACCTGGTTGCAAGAAAAGTGAGACCACTGGAAAAATATTTATTGTGGCAAGTAGAGGTCAAGCACACGCATAGCAGAGCCCAGTCACAAGTCAGAGCAAGTACATCAGCAATCTGTTGGTCCTCACTTTGCTCTGGACATGCATTAGCTATTGGAAATCTGCTTTGCACTTGAAGATTTTCTCCCTGAAGAGAGAAACGTAGTCCACTTTTATCCCTTTAACTGTCAAAAAGAACTAGGATGAGGTTTCTGGTTTGCCAGATTTTCATTTTAGCAATTCATTGAGCATCTCACTGCCTCAGTTTTATGGAAATAGATTTGGGATTTTTCTGACCTATGAACACAATTAAGGTTTAGAGCTATCCATCTTAACTTGGTCTTGACATTGATGGGAATTGCCCCACTTCACTCTAGTGCTGTCAACATTTCTGCAGCCATTTAAACTCAGGTAGGGATTTGTCCTCAGGTATAGCAACAAATTCCTGGAATTCTTTAGCACTGTAAAACGGACTCAAGTAAGAGACTGCTATTTTGCATCATAACATACTAGTTCACCAATATAAAAGGCCATTATCAGAAAACCAATAGAAAATGACATGGGCTATGCTACATGTCAGTGTGGTGGTAATTCTGTCATGATTATTTTATTAAGTGCATATTAGCATCAGCCAACTTTGCCTTGCAGTCAATCAGCTAGGGCAAAAGGGGAGAATATAGCAAAAAAAGAAAACATACAACAGGCATCTTGTCAACCCTAACGAACTGTGATTAGCAAAACTGCCTTTTCTAGCTCCAGAAGTATCAGAACTTATGCTCTGCCTTGCCACACTACTTTTAAAATACTGCCATCACCACACGGCAACCTTTTATTGTATGTCACTTACAAGCAAAATATCCTTTGGCCTACACTGAGAGATGTGTGGCTGTAAGGGTTTGTACTCTTCCTGCATCTCTTTGCAACTTCACAGATAATCTACCTCTATTAAAAGATTTTGAAAATCAAGCCCATTTTATTTTCTCAACCAAATTAGCCTGAAAAAAATCCTCTATTAAAAATAATTGAAGATGCCACATAGAATTATTTAAGACTTCATTTCTCTTCCAGTTACAGTTTGATAGATTTGCTTTACGTGACATCTATGGACAGCACTAGAAACCTTCATTTTCCTCAAGTGCCACCTTAATGTAGACGGAGCCTAATTGAAATCCATGGTGTCACAAATGATGTAGTATGTACCCTGGGAGTAGAAAAATGACCCTAAATCTGCAACATAGGTGTCTGTACAGAATTGCCAAAAAAGCTTACACTTCTTTTGGGCTGCAACACAGTCAGCTCACAACTGTTATAGATTCATCTGTCATTTTTCTGGCAGTTTTGCATGTTAATTTATGGTATTGATTGTGCAGAGCACTGTGGTGTGTAAGGGTTAGCTTTGAAAATGAAATCTATTCAAAATATTTTGGCAATACCTGTCACTTTTTAAGCTTACATTGTACTGTCCAGAGTTTTTACTTATAGTATTGATTCTTCTGCTAGGTTCTGCTATGAATTATTCTTACAGGTGTCTCAGAGCCATAAAATAGTATAACATTTCATCCACATCTCTCATAGCTGCTTCAAGAAGTCTGCCTTCTAATTCTGCTCAGCAGGAATTAGGGAGATCAGGTAACTCCTCACGTAAAATGTCATCCCCAATTCTTTATTTGTTTTCAAGTGTGTTTTAATTAAACTTTGAGGTGTGAAAAATGTCAAAACCACCTCTTCATAGGACCCCGAACAGAGTTGTCATTAAACTGACAACAGGCTTCTCAAGGATGCTGCCACCAGGCTCTTCTGCTGTTCAGGAAGAAACAGACCAAGCAGTAAGAGAACCAGAAGTCAGCGGCTAAAAGGGGCAGAAGTTGCTGGTAGCTTTTTCTCCAGAAACTAAGTTTTAATATAAATTGTGGAATATCTAGCATCTGCATATGCTTGTCGAGCAAAACATAACCTGTTTACTATTCAAGTCTGCCAGCAGCCTGAAACAACTGAGATACAAGTTCACACATCCATCAAAAAGATATATTCATTTTTAAGCTGCTGAGAAGACGCAGATTTTAAGAACAGCGTTATTTGATTCCCAATAGATGAAGAAAAGAAGGAATATCAAAACAGGAGTCTTATTTGCTGTTACAGGTGGGAGGAGCTTGGCAGTGTTCATCAAACCCTCACAGCTAAATAAGCACAGAGATAATGAGCAACTCAGGGTGAAGGTGGCCCAGAAGCAGGCAGACCTTCAGGAACAAACACGGATCCTTCCTGAGTATTCATACAGGACTGTGTTACCCGCTGTTTTGTCCAGCCACTAACTAGCTCTCATTTACAGTCTCATACCACAATATTGCATTAACTCAGGCAATTTTTCAAATAACTCCCCCCTCCTCATTCCACTCATTACTCTATAAAGAACATTCCAGCAAGAGTGCAATCAATTCAGTCACTTATGTTTCCTATACTCAAAATATGGTGGTGTAGCTTGGATACAGACATGCTAAAACTATTTAGTACTGTAGCATTTAACTTTAATTGTACAATCAGTTCTAAATTAATATGAAATTCCTAAGAACATGAGCTGTATTCCAAATACATCTACTAATGCTACCTGCACAAATGGCAGAGGTATTAACAGTGATTAACCGCTGATTGTTCTGCCTATCATGTTCATTTTGTTAACACGCAAAAACAACTGGCCTTATTAAAGCATGTTTTCGAGTCTCTAACTTCAGTCAGTAAATCAATATTTTGTATTATCCTGGGATCAAGGAGTCTGTGAATAGTATCACAAGATTCTTGTGCAAGCGAACTAAATGTAAATAAGCTTCTAAAACAGACTATCAACTTCATATAAAAAAATTTGAAAAAGTCCTTTATTAGCCCTATTTTCAATATTATTCACTTGGCTAGAATCCTAACAGGGCAGGTGATCAGCAACTCAATTTAACTAAACCAAGTACCATCCTCTTGCTGTTACGCTCCCCCACAAATAAAGCAAACATACTAGTAGGTTGATGAAAGGAAATGGCGTTCAAAAACACAAGTTTGATAATCAGAAATGAATTAATGTTTGTACAGATGCTTTAGAAAGCATCCCACAAATACTCTCAAAATCGAGTTCTGTTCATATGCAATAAGCAGAGTACTTTCCAACAGGAACAACTGTAATTAAAAAGGTGTTAAGAACAATCATGATCTAGTTCAAAGTTAAGTCCATTTTCATACCATGGTTAAGGATTGTAAATTAAATACAAGACTTCCCACCTGTAGGATTTGCACTAGCACTCATGTCTTAATTCATTTAAGCCAAGGATCTCATTTAGTGCAAGTTGATTAGAAATACCCTGAAATCCCCCTCACCAGATACTTTCTGTAGCTGAGACATTACTCTATGTTAGAATGAGAGATGACAGCATATCGCAGTTACACACAGCCTTTCACAGCACTTAAACCTACAGCAAAGTAGTCCAATATCTTACATACAATACCAGTTAAAGAGGTTAATAGCTATCCTACAGCTGATGTAAAGGACAAAAAGAGCTGTCATTTTTACTGGGAAAATAAGATGAGGTCAATATAAACATGAATCACTCAGCGGCAGGTCAGACTAGCCAGTCTGAATGGCCTTTCTTGGCCTTCAGATCTATAAATTTTCTCATACTTGGATTCAGTTTCCTCTGGCCTATATTCAAGCTTGCTTTGTAAGCAGGTTTTCATTGTGTCAATGATCACACTGATAAATGGATACCATGCACAGGATAAGGTCTGAAGCATCTTTATCTATAAGAGTCAACAAAATTTGAGCTTATTTTGAGGCCAGAAATGATCTGAGATGCTCAATTGTCTACTCACTCTGTTCTTTTCTTCAAACACCAAGATATTGTCAGAGATCCATAGGGCATGCTTGCCTCCTATAGTCAAATGGAGCTTTTAAGTGCCTAATTTTGACTAGCATTCTTTGCAAATCCAGCAGTCCCTCTGTTCTTGGAGCTGGCCTTGGATTGTTAAGATAATGCCATAAAATTGAAAGCAGGATAGAGCAGACCGAAAAAGAAACAGCAGTTCTGCAGCCAGGCCCTTGTATCAACACAAGGGCTTCATGCTGGAAAAGAAAAAAAAGCTTGGGTCTTTTTAGTAAAGTTAGAGACTTGCCAGAAATACTGGCCAAAGTCAGGGAGGTTTTTCCTCTGGATCCACAATAGATGCAAAGCAGGGGGATGGGGAAGATGTTTATTTAATCATGGGCAGCTAGAAAAATCATGATATCACGCTTTCTTTCAAGTCTGCTTTATGATTTTGTATCTATGGGGAGTAGCCTAATCTTCAGAGCACACTAGCCAGACTAATTAAGACTCCATAAACATCACTCTGAAAAAGAGACTGTCTCCCCAGTAAACATCTGCTCCAATACGATCACATTTCAATGAAAAGAGAGAAGAAAGAAACAGGAGAATGCCCGTTTGATACATTTACAATTTTAAGTTTTAAAGATCCCAGCATAAGAGGAGGTAGCTCCACAAAGAATTTCAGCAGTAAGTAAGGAACAAGATGATGTACAAAACCTTTCATCACTGCATAGCTAGGGGTCATTAACACAGAGGCCTCAGGCTAGGGCATTAATTTCCCCAGCTGTCTGAAAGTGAAAGAAGTACAAAACAAGGTTTTCATTACATATTTGAACAGGATTAGAATCTGCACCAGGTCTATGATTTTGCCTTTTTCTTTTCTTTTTCTTTTTTTTTTAAATAATGTACATGTTTTAATCTACTGGAATATGTTCTGTATTCCAAGACAGCCACCTGTAGGTCTGACAAATGGCACGACTGGATGTGGTGGTGGTGTTGACAATAATTAAGCTCAGAATTTACTGAATGGAAGTGAAAAACCTCCTCCTCCTCCTAGCTACATACAGGCCTATAAAAGCATGCATGGTACTTCATAGCCATGCAACCAAAGGTTATCACTAACACACACCTCTGGTAAGCAGTGCTTGTAGTTGCGCACTCTTCATAAAGCTGTTGCTCATCAGTATGGGATAGAAAAACTGCTATGTGGAGACTTTTCTGCTTTCCACTTAAGCTGTAATAACAATCCTAACTCCAGAAAGTTTTAAAGTTAACTATTCTTCTAGAAGTGAACTTTTTAAAGATTACCTTTCCAAAGTTCATTTCCTTCCACAGTTCACTGCTCACCCTCCTTCCTAACTATAGTCCACTGAGACTCAAGATAAACAGGATTCAAAGCTCTCAGAGTGATGGATTTAATGTCCAGTATCTTGCAAATTCTGGAGAGAAAGACATGTTTCCCAGACACTACTGAATTGGAAGGATTACCTTGCTTTTCAGCAGATTCACACAGCCTTTCACTTTACTCCTATAAGGTTTAAAGGCATTAGATCTTAAAACTGTATCATTAGGCATGGAACAGTGAGATTTTTTAATTATTTTTTTAAATAGTTTGCTAGCAGTTATATTCCCCTCTTTCTTAGAAATATAAAGGTGAGCTCATTATTAATGCTGCTTAGACAAATTCACTTGAAGCATTAGGAGACGTGTCAACATAGAGTTTACAATGGGCCCAACATTGCTATTGGAGAGGGTGTTGCCTGAGAAGTGCTCTGGATGTGCCCACTTTATATTCTGTAGTACAGCATGAAGAAAATGAAATTCACTATTGCAGAAATAATTTGCATTCTAAAGTGTTAAATCTGAGCATAGAGTAAATGTAATAGAACAAATGGGAGGTGGCTAGAAGGAATACAAGAAAAATCAGACATTTAAAAATATCTGTAGCACTCTTGTGAAGAAAAACAATGGCTTTTATACTCAGATACATAACTGGTATAGGAAAACAGAAAAATATGAAAACTGAAGATTAGCTGATGTGATTTCCAGCAAACTCCTCAAAACAGTTTCTCCGTCATATCTTAGTCCAGCTTTCCTTAGAGTACTTACTTTTGAAAATGTCAAATGAGGTGAAAAACAGAAGCACAAAGGGGAGAACTTGGTTTATTAGGAAATTGTAGTAGTAAGGGGAACAGTGCCCAGTAGAGAGAGCATACAACACAGAACTCAGAACACCACAAAACTCAGAATTGTCTAGGATATCTATCAGCAGGTATCTACATGGCCAAAGGAGTCTTTTGTTTGTTTCAGAGAATTGTTGCATTTAACAGCAATTATGGTACTTTTGCTGTAAGTAAGACATAAAGAACGGTTAATTTTTTTTTTTTTTTTTTTTAAATCTGTTGGTGCACAGAGATGCAAAACAACTAGTCAAGCTTAAGCAAGAACAAGGTAAAGATTCATTTTGGAGTACCCAACTTTTTCAAGTTGCCCATCCTTCATGAAATTTCAAGGATTACAAATTCTCCAATAACATTCCTTTATCACCCTTACCTCTTCACTCTTCAGCAATACCCTCTCTAAGACTGAAGGTAGTCAGATGAGCCAAAAGTTAATGGCAGTCACGCAGCTCAATTGTGCAAGTCATTTGACTTGCTACTGCCATCCATTCTGAATTTGCCCCACAAAAAGCGCACAAATTTGGCGGGGGCATAGCCATTCAGATAGTATAAATGAAAAGAGATTCTTGCATGTTTTAGGCAAGGAAGGGAACAAGATAACTGAGCACAAGCACTAATACCACTGCCTTTAAATGCTAGACCACTCATACCCAAATAAATATGACACAGTCTCGAGTCATTACTTTTCAGCCTACTTGGAAGAAACAGTTCATTGTCATAGTTTATTTGGTTACCTAATAAAATTACAGTATTTATGAAAGGTACCATGCATCTACACTTCCCTCTGAAGAGTGTTTTTTGTTCCAAGAAAAGCCTCGTTTACAAAACCTTACAATAACACAAACGTAAAGAAATTCAAAGAGGAAAAAAAATGTAGGTAATTTTATCAGGCTTAAATCTCATTGTTAAGAATCTCTTTGAGAAATAAATTGCAGTGATATTTTGAATGTGTTGGCCAATTGAGTGGGTTTGCAAAATAAAGACAGATGGCAATGGATTACCCAAATGTTTCATTGTGGGAAGTCATCCATTTGCTGTGCCTCCAGCATGACTGTTTCTAAGATTGAACCCTGCTCAGTTCCTCTACAGCTCATGTACCACCTGCTGCCCTACTGTAGGGCTATAAGGCATGAATAGGAGTATTGCAGGTCACCACTGTTCTATCAGCTATGGGAGCAGAAGGGAGTGGTATGGGAAGTCCAACATGTAGTCTTAGGATGATGAGTAAAAGTGGTCAAGTCTCATTTCCTTTGAAGTCACTAGAAGTTGAGGCGACTTTGAAATCACTGATTTGAAATTTTCAGTGCCCTGGGTGATATTTGTATTTTTCTAAGCATGAGATGAATCGGGTCAATGGCTACTCAGAATTGTCTACAGTCCCCCCTCTCTAAAGACACGTTTTATTACGAAATACAAAAAATGATAAAGTAGTAGATATGCCCTTAAATAAGAGAAGCATCAAATCTGCTGAGGGAAACAAAGTAAATAAAATGATCAGAAGCAACCCCTCTGACAGCACCAAGAAGGATGACTGGTCCCTCCAGTCTTGTTTTGCAGCACAGTGTTCCTCCAGGTGTTACTTTAGGTTGGCTTTGTGACCAGAGCTGACCCCCGTGTCCCTCTCAGGGATCACACTCTCTCTTTCCAGCAGACTCCCTGCCCAGCGCCCCAGTCCCTCCAGTCTGCCTCCCCCTTTGCCTTTCCCCAGAGCTTTCCTTCCCTCCTTCCCCAGGGTGACCCAGGGCACAGCCCACATAACAAAGCAAATGGGCACCTTTTCTCTTACTGCCTCACTCTCTCCAAAAAATAAAATACATATGGTTTAGTGATCTGTGAACCAACTGTATCACCAGTTCCAGATGGACTTATAAACGTTGCTGCAAGCATATGACAAAGATTTGTTCCCTTTTCCTCCAGGCTACATCCATTTACATCTCCATTATATCCTCACCTGCTTGATTTTCCCCAATTTTCTTCCCACACCTCATGTTGCCAAATCACTGCAAGCCAGTGCTGCTGCAGCTAGACTTGAGATCTTTGCGCACAAAGTTTGTGCATTGCTCATTCTGCAGATATCTGTCTCTGACATGGCTGTTACCACCACATTCAGGCACTGCTTTATTTTTGGACTGCAACGGTCATTCCTCACCTGCTTTCTGCAGCTGTAATAGGACACACCCAGGCATGCTCAATTTTTTCCCATAGCACTTTACAGTTCACTTCTTATATTCTTTAGAATACTGGGTCTACTAAGAACTTTCAGTCTGAGTTGTGAACAAGCCACACAGGACACTCATCCTCATGTCCCTATCCTTTGACAACTCCAAGTTACAGCAATCAACTGCTGACGAGACCAGGGAAGGAGGTGGTATCACTGCTCTAAATGCCAGGGTTCTGCAGTTCATGAAAAGATAGCATTTCTATTTTTTGTATCTGTTTGTACAGAAAAGCTCAAGCAGTTTGTATCTTCTTTACAGTACTAGCATTTCTACACTGAAAAACGTGCAGTATCAGCTTCAGGAAAAAAAATTCACACAGATTGGTAGCCAATTCTCTCTTTTTCTTCCTTATATTCACATATAATAATGAAGGAGGAAAGAGACTGTCAAATGCAACAGGATATCAGGAAAAACAGCTTTACATTTCAATTACTTTTATATATCATTAGGACTGCTTTACAAACGTCTCCCCTGCAACTTCAAGGAAGCCATTTAAATCATCTCCTTCCAGGATTGCTAATACAGACACTCCTACAGCCAGGTATCCCCATTGTGACCATCTTTGCGTTAAACCACTGAAACTGAGTGATGAATTTAGAGCAGCTAAGCTATAAATCTACTGCTGCATTAAGGGATTTCCTGTTAAAAATGAAGAGGCTTGTTTCTCTCTTTCACGATACAACTGAGCACTGGGATCATTTAATCTAGGTAATTAACATACCAGTATAAATCTGTTCCTTGCCAGTCAGTTTCACTCATGATCCCTGTGACACAATATAACAATCAGGAAATTTCGGAATAAAACTGTCAGTCAAACAACTTTCAAGAATTACAGAACAATAAGGACATTTAAAGTGTTGGATTATTTTTTTTTTCCTCCAAACTGATTGTGCAAACATTATTAAAAACAGCAGATGTGCTTCTATTTTGTGCAACAAATAAAACATTTTGCCTTTGACAAGATTTACTTGAGGGCTGAGACTTTCATACAAGCAAGACCAAAAAGCCTTGCTGTAAAAATGTCAGGTCCACTGCAGTAACAACCCAATACCTGAAATACCTTGTCTTTGTAAAGAACAGAACTAAACTGAAGGTACTGAGTATTGGCCATTGTCAATTTCAAATGAGATGGAGGAAAAACGCAACACCTGTCCCCTGGTACTTCAGATTTCACTGAATTGTGCCTCATGCTCTTTGGTCATGGACAAACATCCACATTCAAGTCCTTTGACCTTTGTCAACAGTGTCAGAGGCCACATTACTATATTCTTATCCATGTTGCAGTTAATGAGATGAAGCAAAGATCACTAGGTTAATTATAAGAACAAGGCTCACAAACAGTAAAACACAACAGATTGCACAAAGCAGGCTGCAGTGGATAAAATATAGCAGCAGCTATTGGCACTGAGGATCCACAATTATTTAAATCAGCCTCAGCTGAAGAAAGAGTAAAGTCCAGTCTAGTGAAGCACATAACCCACAGACAAGAGCCATCTTGACCTCAATACTCGCATGCTAAAGCCAAAGTCTGGCCTGAAAGGAATTCTTGAAAGAGCACAAACGACAACCGTGCTCTGCAAAGCTCTTCATAACTTGGAGACAATTCCATTACATTTCATATTTAAAATTTATTGTCCGAAGTTATCTCAAGGAGAAATTTACCTAATTTACCATGTGCAGCTCAGCTTTGACTCAGATTCTATTCTTGATCATTACATTATGCAAACTACTTCATAAAGCTCCATAATCCCCTTAATGTAGCCCACACCAGTTTAAAAATTAAAAATCACCACTGTTTCCATTATCCTTTTAATTGGATAATGGCATGACTAATGCACAATATAAAAGTCAACTATTTAATCACACAATCATCCTGGTTTACATTTTATTCATGCCAGGTATTTCAAAATTCAGATGTTACATTGTTAATTAACATAAAACGTATACCTTTCAGCTTTTCAGACTTGACCTCTGATTCAGTTAAATATCAATTGAAATGCATAGTAGGAATGTAGTGTACAAATAAATAATTGCATGCCAGACACTGGATGTTCTAAATGTTTATCATCAGATGGTTGTGGTTTGAGAGCTAGAGCACTCGACAGGCGATCACCCTAATAACATGGCCTATTGCGTTGGCATCAGCTGCAACATTCCTGGGAAACCAAGAAATTCCTTTCTGCTTCTCTACATGAAGATGAAGCAAGAAAAGACAATGACAAGAGCTTCTATTCAGTAGCACATAAGCACCTGTCTTTTTAAGTGATTTGATGAGCTGATTCCTATGCTAAATTGAGTGCCATATACTGTTGCAGGGACAAAAAAAAAAGCATCAGAAATTCCTCTAGCAATGTTCATTCTTCAGCAGAAATTCTTCCTGGCTGAAGCAATTCCCCATGCAATATTATATTGATTCTGTAAAGATCTCATCTGATATTTTATAGTATGTATGCAACTGACTGCATAAAATTACTTGGTTATAGAAAGAACTATGCATACATTGCAGCAGATATCAAAACATGAACAAAATATCCAAGATTAAGGTACACAGGCAGTTCTTTGGGGATTGCCAAAGGAGAGGCTAGACAATAAGTTCCTAGTCAATGACTGATCAAATGTCTTTGCATCATTTTCTGAAGCACCTCAACCAGAGCTACTCTAATTTTTAAATAATTCTTAAATGTTGATTTGCTAATCATTTTGTGGAAACAGTTTTATGATTTATTTTATTTTATTGTTCTGATGAATTTTCTGCTCTGGCAGAAAAAAAGCAGAAAACCTAAGTTGCTGAAAAGTCATGTATTGACATATAACAACAGATTTCTTCATTTAGACTTCAAAGTTGTACGGCATTTTTAATCTTTGTTCTAGGTTTAAAAGGTCGATATCTAAATGAATTTTGATTAACCTAGCGCACACTGTTTTTAGATTCAGTTGACAAATCATTCAAAGGTTTGAACTTTACATCTCTGCTTTGAGAAAACAAATATTTTCAGAAAGCTCAGATGTTCATTAGACAGAAAAGGTTTTATTGCTCATTCTTGCCCCAGCCCGTCTTCATATTCCCCCTTTAAAGATCCACTTGACTATTTTCCTCATGGTGAAATATTCATGGATTGCAATTTATGGAAAGGGATTAGTTTAAACAATGCTTCAAAGTTACTGTAAAATATGGGGAAGCATTTGAATGCTGGAGAGAGCACTGAAACAATAGAGGGTTTATTTCTTCAGGAGGCCAATATATGAAACATCTGAAACACTCCAGTATTTAATAAAAGAACGTTACGTTTCAGGTAACAATACAGTTCAGTGTAAGAAGGAGGTAATACTTTTCATAGTAAAGTAGAAATATATTACACGCAATTTAAGTCGTAGAGCCATTAGAGAAAGCAGTAGATATTGATGCCTATACAACATCACTATTAGAAATAATCAGTAATAGACCGAGCTGCAGAATTCCAGAGCAGTCAGTTTTCTCCTAAATTAAATAGCTGCCACCTACAAAATAGATATGTAACCATATCAGATGTGTAGATTTGAAGCGTAATCCAAAACAAAACAGGAGGAAAACCAAAACACTATTGAGAAAATAAAACTGCCGAAGGCCAGAAATACCAACAGTTTGCAGTATTTACAAAAAACAGTCCCTAGAGGCATTAGAGGAGTCCAAGCGTATTAGAATCCCCCAGTCCAAAGCTTAGATGTCACCAGATCTAAAAGAATTAAAACCTTGATTGGTCTAGGTTTTCCAAAAAAATGCAATAGACTTTTCTGAAATGGTTGGTATGGGGTTTTGTTGTTGTTGTTTTTTAGTGTTCTTTGCTGTTATTTGTTTGGGAAATAATTGCACAGCATGGCACATAGGGTTGGTTTTTAAAGGTTTTGTACAGCTAGGCACGAAGTGCCTTGTGAAGAAGTTTAACCTTCATCTGTATGTAGATGCTGTAGTTAAAGTCTGGCACTAGCTCTTGCAGAAGCTATGAAACTACAATCTAGCTGTGCTACAAGTTACTGGCTGGTTGCAAGAATTCCTACATGTAATCTATAGTCTGCAGGACTGCAGACAAGATGAACGTAGCAGTTCTCTTGGTCCTGAAGAGCCATGAGCAGAGGGAAATGGCACAAGCTGATGAGCTGCTAAAGTTCAGATTTTACTCTGACACAAGTACGTAATGCAGGCTATTCTCCCACCTCTGCATAATAAAACTAGTGTATGGCAGTCCACACTGGGATAACTGAAAACAGTGCTTATAGTAAGTAATTATATTCCTGTACCATAACAGTATCACTTGCAACTAAACCCAAACACCAGGATTCTCCTTTCCCCTTTCGATCCCAGTACAGAAGGTTTCAGGTGTGTGTGGACATAAGAGAGCCCTGAGCCCCCTCATTACAAGGCCCTGTCATTGTGACCAAGCAGAGCTTCCCATCACACAGAGACTTCAAACCATCCACTTTCCAACCAGATTCTGTCCTACGCTTTGTTCAGACTGAGGGCAGAAATGGAAGTTTTCTTGTGCTTATGTCCACATTCACTCGCTTCCTTCTTGGTCTGGTACACTCCCTGTTCCCCATCTACTACTTTGAACATCTCCCTTAAAAGGGGGGGATAAATAATTGAACTTTTGAGTTTCTGCACAGATCAGCTGCTGAACAAAACCCTAGCAACATCCTCATTGACATAAAGGTAAAGCAGCTCCTCCAAAGTATTAAAAAATAAAATAAAGTAAAAGCTGCAACAAAGTCCCTGTGCTGAGTAAGATGCAGATGCTTGGATGAATATTGATACAGCATCTGAGAAGGAATAAAAGCCTTCCCAAAGTCCCAGACAAATGACTGTCAGCACTACTACAGCATGAAAAAATATATATAATTTTGTTCCTATTTTCTCTCTTTCAAGAATGTGGCCCTCAGCAACCTTAAGCACCTTTGAATACAGTTTGTTTGCTCATTTGGTTTTATAGGTATGGCGTTTTTTAGGGTTCTAATGCGTTTTGTAGATGCAATAAATCTAAATAAGTATTCATAAACTCTTCTGCTTCCCCAGGACTACTCCCTTTTACGTGCCTGTGTGATCTCTACCAGAATCATTTTACCTTAATTAGTATCTTCTGTACAATGCTACCACATGGCGTTGTTTAAAAACTGCATATATCATTGACTCCTTCCCTCCAAAATAAGAGGAATAAAATCAGCATGGCATTGCTCATGGTGGATCACAGCTGGCTCAAAACTGGATGTAGTTGAAAAGACAGCTTTTCTCACAAGTTTTAGAAGTTATTTTTCAGTTTAACAATAGAAACAGATTGAGCCTCAAGTTTCAGACAGTTTGGTAGCTTTGCTTTTGTTTTGTCAAGAGCAATTTAAAAGTATATTTTTTTAATTACACATTACATTATTTTTTTAATTTATAATTTTTAATTAATGGAGTTTTAAAAACTAAGTTTTCCTTTCTTTGTTTTTTACTTTGCAAAGTCTCTTGAAATGAACAATTGAACTGTTTTCAGTAAGATTTTTGGTAGGGAAAAAATAATGTAGAATAACATACACAGTTACATTGAAACAGACCGAAAAATACTTTGAGCTTAGTAACAAGCACTGAGATCAAGTCTGCCTCCACATGAAAAATACATGCAAGTTCTTAAATGGTTTAAAAAAAAAAAAAAACACAAATTTCCCTTCTTAATATAAATTTAATGCCAAACAAAGATACCATTTCAACATGTGTCAACATCAGAGACAGTACCAGCAACTCCTGGTTCACATTTCAAGCATCTGAAGGCTCCTATGCGGTGCTGCAGTGGCATTTCTCAGTGTGATATCGCATTAGCAGCCCTGCTGGGAATAGCATCCACAGCCTACAGGAGATATCTGCAAAGCCACCTAGCAAGTATCTCATCATATCAGGATAAAAAGGAATTTCATTGGCTCAGGCTTGTCTTTGCCCAGGATGTTCACTGTGAGTCTGCCAGGTTATTTTGGTTTGGTTTTCAGGTTTTGCATAAACTGTTCAATGCGCTGTGCTTCTTTCCTTCTTCCTTGGCCTGGGGCAGAGGTTGCTACGGCACTGTGTCCCATCACTACTGTTCCTCTGGGATTATTCAAGGAACTTAACGCACAGTAAATATTTGTATATATTTAATACACTTCTTACCCTGCCCAGCTGCAATAAATAGATTGGTTTGCCTTGCACCACTCTAGCTGGCTAGCTTTCTAGATGCTGTTTCATTCACAAAGATGCCATAGATATTCATAAGCCTGTTTTCATAGCTGAGAAGTCTAATTTCTTTATGCTGGCTTCTAAAAATTTAATTTCACTGGCAGTTTTTGGCACTCTTTCCCATAAAGCATCAGGATCGCAAGAAAGCAAGTAAGTGTGAAATGGTGGTTTTCATATCTGCTTCTGTGTATAATTCTTGTGAAAACCATTAACAAAAACAGAAAAGAAACTTTCTTAGGGTATACACATGCTAAGGGAGTGCTCCTACTTCTACTAGAAAAGAAGGAAAGGAGAAACAGTGCCTACTCCTAAGACTGATATTTTCCAAAGGTGCTTTTCTTTAGCTGAAAGCAGAGGACTCTCTTGAAAATAGCAGCTCTTGAAATTAATGTTTGAATTTTCAGAGCAATAAGGGTTAATTTTTCTATTGATTTTTCAAGTCAAATAATATTGTTAATCAAGACTATTAAAGTTACATTTAAATGGCCAGTCATAAATAGAATCTATCACACTAGGCACCCAGGGAATATTCTTGCCCTGGAGACCTTCTATTTTGTAAAGAAAAATTAATACATTACACAAACTGACTCTGACAAGCATCAGCTTTTTTTCTCATGTGCAGGGAGGAGTTATTAAAGATCAGGTAAAAGAATGAAAAAAATAGAGAAAAGGCTAAGGGCTAACTGAAACAGAACTGGAGAGAGAGGTGGTGGTACAGAGTGAAAAATACTAAGAGAACACTCAAACAAAGTCAGAAACAGAGTGAAGTCCTGTTGGAGGTGCAGGAGGCCCTACCTGGTTGTTCCTGCTACTGCTCCTTCCAGCTGGGGTCTGGCAGCCTTTCCTCCCACCACCACCACACAAAAAAAGCAGTGAAAGGAGCACAGCCTCCTACCCAGAAAGATGTTACTCAAGTTAGCCTTAGGAAATCATAATGCATACACATGACAGAAATACCACTTTTTTTTTCTTTTTTTAAGTTTATAGGCTATCTATACTAGTCAGACTGAGTAGCATGAGCAGGTTTCAGAGCAACAGCTTGGCTGGCTTCCCTACAGACCTTCAGTTGCCCAAGCATTCTTTCCCCTAAAAGGAGAGGCATTCCTCCTACCTTCCCAGTCACAATTCAGAACAAATAATTAAAGAAAATGTACATATCATATAAATCAAAGTAATCCTTCTCTGTCACTGGATCCCTGAAGCCTGTACACCAAGTAGAAAAAGGCTTAATTCCAAGGGTAGATGTGTTTGCAGGCAGGCAAAGTCTCAGCAAGTTCCTAATGCAGTAAATTATACTGTTGAAAAAATGAGGGTGACAACATCCAGCTGTAACAGCAGGCACACAAAACATAGGTAAACAGTTTAATTACCCAAACACTTTCAGCTCCACAGAGAAACTGACAAAAGATTAAATTCCCTTTTTAATCCCCTTACATTTGTTCCCATGAACATTCTCCTCCCAGAAGTACAGCTCTATCGTTAAGTTAAACAAACATAAATACAGCCTGACCATCCCTCCTTAGCTTTGCTTCTCTTCAAATCAACCTTCCATCATCTCTGGTCCTTCTCATTATTCTTTCAGACGAAGAAATGTCTGAAGTAAAACAGATTTTACTTTTCTGGTACATAGTCAAGTCAAGGGTAAATTGTCCTCTGTGTAATCTCCTTGCAGCCCATGGATGGGAGTATGAGGTTTAATGCCTAAATATTCAAATAATAAACTTCCTCCAAAGCACAAAAGAAGTGCCACATGACCTACAGCAGCCATAGGTTTTCATTTGGTTTCTGTTATAATGGTAACAGCAAGACTTCTAACAGCTTCAGCTGGAAGAGCTCTGTTGTCCTCACCCCTCCAAGCCACTGCCACCTCTGAGAGGTCTGTCCCTGGTACATCTTGCCACTTGCCCTACTTTCTTTCCTACGGCTCCTACCAAACAGCAGCAGGTTGCACGCTGTAAGCAAGCAGAGCAAATTATTCAGAAGAAACAAGGCTTATGGCAAAGTTTCTGCCCAGCTGAAGAAGCCGATTTTACTATGCAAATGATAATTGCAGCAATCTTTAAAGATGAGTTGTTGACAAGCTTTAGGCAAGGTAAAAACAGAGGAAAGCAATTAATTTATTATTTTCCCTGTAAAGAACAGTGTATAGATAATGGCCCATTGTACGCATGAATAATATTGGAGCTGCAAGCAACATGGTATAATTTTAACATTCTACAGCCTTTTTTAATCAATCTTATTGATGTTCATCATATTCATCAAGCTCAAAAGAATGGGTTTACTAAACTTAAGGAAAATATAAGATCTCATTTTGTGCCTTTCAGTTTCTTCATTATGTTGCCATAATGTCATCAGTGTAATATATTTCACCCTTTTGCCTCCATTTTAACATTCATTTTTTGATTCTGCTATGATTATATCTGCTTCTTCGAAGCAATGAGAGATGAGTTATGAATACAGCTTTAACTCCACTACAACATCCAGGAGATGAGCATGATGTGCTGAGAAGAAAAAAAAAAAATTTACCTGCAGCAGGACTGGAAATTCAACACTAACAAGCAAAATACCTTACCAGCTGACACACTGGCCTAAAGGAGCTATTTGACATTAACAGTGGGAGCAACAGCTGGGACTGGTAGAAACCACTAGAAGATCTGCATGGGTTTGCAAGAAGACTGGCCAAAGATTAGCCAATTTAGCAATAGTTTACACTCTACTGAAGTCTGCAGTAGCAAATGAGATCCTGAAAACCGAGGGATCTGTAGGACAGAGAGGTCAGAACATCTATTATATCTGCACAACCAAAACATCAAGACCTCATGGACAGAGCTATTAAACAGCCACATAGCTGTTCCTGTAACAGCATCAGGAGCCTACTGACTATCTCTGGACAAGCACTACAAGGCAAAGTTTAAGCCAATTGCTCCACAGAAGATATGCAATGTTCCACTCTAAGAAGCCTAGGGTAGATCAGCCAGATGCAACAGGCAAGACCAACTCCAGACAGCTTCCCTCCACCTGTCACACTAAACCAGCAAAGGACCCTGTGATGAAGGGAGTGAGGGGAAAAAAAAACAACAAACTTGAGGTGACTTCTAGGATGAAGTAAGAAAACTGGAGAATTTTTTTCTTATGCAAGCTAGTAGACTAGAAAAAAAGACAGATTTTATTCCCAATTTGACTAGCATCATAGAAAAGCCTTTAGTTAACTATCAAAACATATTTTAAAAGTTTCAGATACATAAAGAACTTTGCCAGAGTTCCTTTCAAAGCTGGAATGAGAACAAGATACTCATTATTCTAGGGCTCATCCCATGTTCTTGAGCCTTCTTTCCAACTATCTGAATGCTACCCTCCTCTCACAAACCCAAGAGAAACGACTGCACAAGATCTGAGATTTAATTAAGAAAATAAAGTTTAAGAACAGAAATATATTGAACTGTTGAAGTTTTCTGCATGACCGAAGTATCAGAATCACTTCAGATTTTTCGTGTCACACAGTAACAAAGTGAAAGAAACACAATGAACAGTCACACATAGGGATTTGTTGATCTGATGCGTTTTTTTGTTGTTT
This sequence comes from Chauna torquata, assembly GCA_013399475.1. Classification (NCBI taxonomy): domain Eukaryota; kingdom Metazoa; phylum Chordata; class Aves; order Anseriformes; family Anhimidae; genus Chauna; species Chauna torquata. The sequence goes on along the minus strand of VXAL01005445.1, from coordinate 6,402 downwards.
CGTTTTTTACTTGAAAAGTTTGTGTTTTGCCTGCAAAGTTTTCAAAGTCATCACTGAGCATCTGAAATGAAATTATTCAGAAGTTGTTTGTTACCACATGCTTGCCCTCAATCTGCCTCATCTCAGTTTGTAATTCCTTGGGGAGAATGACGCTTTTTTTTTAAAACAGAAAAGCAGAAAACAATGCCTTGGAATCTTGCCACTTCCTTATTAAAAATGAGTATCTACGCCCAACTAGTTGCGTGTAGACAAAAAAAATCTGTGAATGCATAACTTCAAGCACAACAGCATGTAAATATATTCAAAAATTCATCTTTCTTTAGAAAGAAAGCAAGCCTAAGGAAAAAGGCACACTAAACAAAAAGTCTGTGAAGCGTTCCAAATGCACCGTACTATATTTGCAGTGATCACTTTAAAAAAAAAGTGTAAAGTGTGAGAATGAGAATTAGATTACCCATTCCATAATTAGTTTGTAATAGAGTGATCCAAAGGGAACAGGACCACAGTTAGCCATCAGTGCTGCTTACAACAGCTTGAGCAGCAGCTGCCCTACCCACTTGCTTGCTCCAAAGCCCCGTACAGCCCCTTCTTGAAAGGGAGGGATGAACACCTGGGCGAAGGAACGAAGAGGCAGGAACTGCTTAGCCTAGCAATGAAGTTCACATGTAACTATAGACTAACAAACTACTGACAAAATATTAAAACTCTAAATGCACATTTGGATAGTTTAAGTCATTCAAATCTTCAGGTTAACTTTATCTCCTTTATTTGAACTTATATGGAAGTAACTATTGGATTTTTGTCATCTCTTGATGAGTTTTAAAGAAACATTATGAAGTTTTTTCTTTGCCAAATCAGATATTTAGTCTATTTTTCAAATAGATAATGTAGTGAAATACGTAGAATTAAGCTTTCCATATTAGGCAATTAACAATTTTACAAGTTAGCCTTCTTTATACCAGAAGCACACAGGCATAGTCCAGTGTCTTTAGTGTGATACACAGATGGAAAAAAAAAGTAACAGACACACATGCATTTCCACATCAGTAGGTGACAGAAGTAGTGCCTATCAAAGCCTAATTAGAAAACCCCTGCTGACTTCAATGAGCTTTGGATCCAGGGTTGGTTGCTTATATACCATTCAAGGTTTTACTTGCCCTGAGGAATCCAATTGTTACAGAACATTTATATACTTGTTATCTTCAGTTAAGAAACCAGGTAAGTCCTCAGAGACCTAAGCACCGGTGTTCAAGGGTGTGCTGCATCCATGCTTTCATAACTGGGAAAGAAATCCAAAAGTGACTAAAGTTAAATAACTCCTACCACTTTCTACTGTAGCTTGTAATATGGTAATTAAATGTTTCCAAAACTTCACAGGAACTGTTCTCATATAATCAAAATGCGTTATAGTTCCCAAGACTTAAGTATTCAACATCAGTTTTCAAGAAATCTTTCTCAGTTAAGGCAGATGTTTGCAAGAAGGTTTTTCAGTTGGATATAGGTCACTAGCTACAGTTGGACAGGTCATTCTGTGCCACACAGCAAATTGTTTCTTTGAGTCCACACGAGATTTAATATCCTGTGAATCAAAGCGTAACACGCTTTGTGTTTGCTTACAAAGAGCTTTACCACAAGCACACACCAGTGACTGCTAGCAGAACAGACCGTAACTAGTGAGACAGACAAACCTCTTTGTCCCAAGAGCTCCAGGCAGCGAGTCTGATAACATGCAGCATCTGCTAAGTAGTCATAGCAGAAGGGCTGTTTCTTGCAGAGCAGATTATGAAGAAAATGACTTTGACCATAACAGCAGGATGCCTTTTCTTTGTTTTTCATAACATCACTTCTGCTTTTGGCCATCCAAGCTTTTTCCTACTTCCCTGTCTCAGTAACCAGAGACCAAACCAGAAGTACACAACTAGTTGGGTACATCTTTTAACCAACGTCTCCCCTTCCTTCTCCAGAAGTTCTTCACCATTCAGTGGCTCTAACCAAAGAACACCACTCACAATTTCAGTGGGATTGAGACAGCCGGCTCTGTACACGATGCAGGCAAGGTAACCAGGCATGAGATCCTCCTTGCCTGCATCATGACATACATGCTTGCTTCATGACATCCACGTACACATTAAGTTTACCCTGCAAGCCACAGAGGCATAGTAAGTTAGGAACATAAAATGAAGACAGATTTCATGTGTGACTGGATATTTTCCAGTCTGAATTTAGGGTAAAATATGCATTTAATACTCCACAAGAAACCCTGTACTCTAGCTTTACTGCAGAGATAGCACTGGAAAAGTGTCTACGAACACAGGAGAGCCTATGCTGTTCTTCTACAACATCTCAACTCTATCACCCATTCCCATGAATTTATCTTAATTGTTCTTTTCTTTATTGGATGGTTACATGGAGGGTAAAATATTTCTCTCCTATATCCTTTACCTGAATGGTTTGAAATTTATTCATCTGAACAACATCAAATGCATGAGTAAAACCCATTGCAGTGACATTAGTACTGTCAGAGGAAGACACAGGACATCAGAGCTTGATCTAACATCTCCTGGCAGTTGTGGCTGATTAAATGCTTAACCTCTCTATTTTACTTTCTTTCACAGTTGACGCAAAATGAACGAGAACCTTGCTAACAAAGACAGAAGACAGAACTCATCCTCAGATATTGCAGAGGAAGCAAGAAGATTTATGCTTTTTACTACCATTTTTATCCTGCCCAAGTCTTGCACACCCACCAAGAACCCCTGTGCTGTCAGCACATCTTGGGAAAATCACAAGGAAAACACCCCAGTAGAGGAGGCCAAGTCCGTCCATATAGAAAGGCCATAACCCTAGATACAGTCTGAGGTGCTATCAAGCCTTTATTGTAATGCACTAACATTTGGGTCACGTATTAGAAAGAACCAAAATACAACTGCAATAGAAAATTTTCTAAAAATTGCCAGATAAATGCAGCAGGATCTGTTTATCAGCAGCTGCAAATCCCACACACATAGCTGCATCTCCCACTAGACTTCATTTTAGACCCCAGAATTGTGAACTCCAAGCACCTGCTGTGAAGCTGAAGACACAGAGGTCTTCATGAGCAGAAAACTGAAAGACATCTCCTTTGACTACTGCTAAGTGCAGTAAAGCTGGAAACCACTTCAGTACACAAACAAGGAAATAGTTTATAGCAGGATGGCCCACAGAGACTTAGGAGCTAATTGGCCATAAGTCGTTTAATCACAGCAAACACCAAGACAGTAGAACAGAGTCACAGCTTAGAACAATTTTGTAAAAGAGAATAACAACGCTATTATTTCATTAGCAGTGCTCTTTAATTAACTTCTATTCAATTTCAAGGTTTTGCTTTCACAAAGTATTCTAGAAGCCTCAGCTATACTCAAACTTCAGACATCTCTTTTGAGATCTTTTAAAAGCAATCAGTGATCTAAATTCCACTGGAGTTATTCTTTACAGCATAACTTACTTATACAGTATCAAAGTATTAAATATAGTACAACAAACACTGGTATTTAATTCTTTTATATAAAATATTTTCATCTCCATTCAGAAGATAATGCAGATAGCAATTATGATAATAGCACAGATTATACACTACAGCACCCATAATTTACCTGCTACCATTTTTACCAAGGCATGCATTCTATAAATCTCCATACTGCACATCTATTTGCAAGTTCACCATTCAACCTGCTGTCTGATGTTAAATGTATTCATACATATTCAAATGAAAACTGAAAAAAGTAAGTATATGACCATGGCTGCCTATTAGAATGCATGTCTCACAGAAGATATATTAACGGAGCTTTTGGTTATTAATATTACCGGGGCACTACTGAAAAGAGAAGCACTGCTAACCTCATTGTTCTGGACAGGTTCCAAGGGTGGTAATTGCTTTCTGCATACTAGAATCATCTCTGCCTTTAGAGTCAAGACCTCAAGCTCCCAAACACTGTAAGCTAAAGAAGACCTTCCAGCAGCTCACTGAAGGGACTATCACCTGCTAAATGACTTACTGTATTACAATAGAAAGCAGTGGCAGAAGCCACTGTAGCGTACATTGCAGAGATCAGAAACTTCTAAGCATGATTTAGAGGTGGCAGTC
>VXAL01005441.1:66159-95553 GCA_013399475.1 Chauna torquata | reverse complement strand
TTCCAACTGAACTGTTCTAAACATTGTGATGGCCTTGAAAACTCATTAACTTCAACAGAATTTGTTTCTCTTTCCTCACTCCTACTCTGTCTGCTTCTTAATCCCAGCTGCAATAATGTAAGCATTCTTACCCTCAAATTCACCCAGGCAACAATTAACAGGGATGCTACACTGGATAATTTAATTGAAGTAAGGAAGGAAGTCCTTAAAATAAATTAAGAAAAAAAAAAAAGCATATTTCACAAAACAGAATAAAAACAGAGGGGAAAAACCCTGATCCTGAAAGTCATCTAGAGGATATTTATCCACTTAAAACAAGCTGAAAAGACAGTGAGGTCTGCAGCATATAGCTTCCTCCTGCTCAAACTACTGCAGGCAGATGAGGACTGCAGTAGGCTAGCATTCTGGGACTGTACTCAAGGATTCCCTGACTGTTCTGAATAATGAATCTCTGCATTAACAGATCTTGCTTGGAGTGTTTGGGATTTTTTTCTTCCTTACCATAGGAAGAAATTACTTACAATAGCAAGAGAAATATAGGGATGATGTATTTTTATCTCTATAATGAGAGCTCCAATAATACCTTTTTATTAAAAAGAAATTGAACTTTTGCATACAAAAGCAGTGTACTTGTATATAAGATATTCCATTATTTTTCCTACAGAGAAAGTAAATACAGACATCTAAAACTTTGGAGCTCATATTACATGTAACATGGTCTTTACTATGAAGCAGAACACTTTCAGCATTGTACATCTGCCTTCAAAACAGATACATGTAGAGAAGGGCAATATGCTTACTTCTAATGACAGATCAACTTCTTACTTCTCGGTCTTTATGGGCTTCTGCCCATTTACAAAAATTACTCTCAAACCTGTGGGATAATTCTGGAAAGTACAAAGAAAGGTTAAGTTTAGAGTACGGGGTTTACGCGCATTCACAGGGCAGAGCTTGCAATCAGCAAGCAACTTAGTCAGAAGGACATATTGGCTCTTGGATTTGAGAATATATTTAACAAACCTGGGGGCTCTTTTTTTTAATTTTCCCCCTTCCCCTCCTCTCTCTCTTCCTCCACCTCTCCCAAATAATAGCTTTGTCAAAAAATCTTCCTTTTATTGTAGCAGTTCTTGGCAGCAGTTCTTGGAAGGGGAGGCAAGCAGTTACCCCTTCAGCTCTCCATTTCTTTCCCTAGGATGTGCTGACTCCTATCGTCACCCCAAAGACATATCACCAGCCAGAAGAAACATGCCAAGCACTGCTGCAATGGTCCACCTCAAAAACCACATGGTCAGTCTCTCTGTGCACGTCTCTGCTAAAGAACAACACCTCCCAGAACCAAGGAACAAAGAAGAAAGGAATGCTCCTAGGACATTTTTCCCTAAAAATTTCTCCACCAGTAGAATGATACAGAGCCATCATGTATATTTGCATTTTCTCAAAAATGTAACCTACTCTAGGCTTGAGTAAACATCAAAACTTCTAGGAAATTCAACTTCATTGGACTAAGATATTATTATAATAGTTTGGGATTTTTTTCTGGTATGTCTCCTTATTAGCAATATCCCTCTTGTTCACCAAATACGCTACACCAAGTGGAACTTTCTCATAAATGCTCAACCTGCCAGTCCTACAGCTCTGCTTTTTCTCTACAACTACATTTTGCAGAGAAAATGCTTTGTTTTACCATTTAATTTCTATTATAGTGGCAATGTAGAAGTATTAATTATATATTCACTTTCCAGCTATGAAATTCAAGCTCTTCCATTCTTTCACAGAAAAATACTCTTTTCCAAGTGGAGAAAACACTTCTTTTAACTGTTATACAAACTGGTATTATTAGAAAAAAACGGCTCAGCAACGGTTTTAAAAGAACAAAAGCAAAAGTCCCCTAGTCATTGTGCGGCTTTTCTTGGACTCTGAAAAGTTTGACTCAGCTCAAAAATAGTAATTACTGAAGGATTTCTGAAACTAGGTGTTTGCTGAAAGGTGCGACTGTTTCGCTAACTATGCATTCTCCCCCCCTCCCCCACCCCCAGTTTGTCTTATCTGCGCAATAACCAGCAGCCTAGAAATACTAATTTTTAATTAAGGCACAGGACCTACGGCAGCATCTTACATGCACAAGAAAATATGTGATGATAATTATCCAGGTAATAAAAACAACTGAAGGATAGCAGTAATTACCGAACCCTGACAAAAAAAAACAACAACAACAACAAAAAACCACAACCAAGAATTTTGCCTAGTGCTTAGCAAGATAAAGTAGACAACAGTAAGAAGCCAATTAGATTTCAAATATGAATTTCCAAGACTTTCCTTTATAGTACTACTACAAAGATCTGCTCCTGCAAGTCCTGCTCATGCTGCTAACTCCAACGACTTTTTTTTTTAGTGTTTCAGTTAATAAAACCAATTCCCTAAACTTGGTTTAACAAAGTATGAAGCAAAGAAACACCAGAAAAAAGCATCAAGAGGAACAAAGGCAGGAAGAAGGAAAGTCATTGTATACAAGCTACAATGCAAGCAAAGGTAACTAATACAATATATTCTAGATTCTTTCATGAGGTATAGCTAGAGATAGACTGATGCCACTTTTTAGTAGCAGTCAGTCATATTAGGATGCATCTTATCACTGCAAGAGAAAACTAGCCACCAAGATCAAGATGAGAGTTACACAAAACAAATTAATTACCATTTCTGTTGTTAAGACAAGTTAAGGATTGTGCAGTCTTGTATTTGCTAAACCACATTTCCGCAACAGTCTCTGTAAGTCATCGTTTTCACAGTCCAATCTGACATCAATAGGGAAGCTGAAGAATAAATGGAAGCCCTGATATGATGGCAGCTTCCACATGAGGTCAACCATGAATTTTCTTGTGCACACAGGTTTGAAGTGTCAGAAAGTTACTGAATGAGATATGATCATGTTTAGCTGTGATTTTTGATTTTTTTTTTTTTTAAATCAACCTTTTTTCAGCTGATGGTTGTACACATCCTGAACAACATTTGAAGGGGTAACAAAGGAAGGATTTTCAAACCCCACCACCTTTATTTTCAGATCTGTTAGTGGTGTTTTGAAAAAGGAACTAAATACATCCAGCAACCAGCTAAGGTTGTGACAGAGGCATGCAACAGGGTCCTCATCTCCTTGTGAATGACATATCCCATGTTACTAAAAGCAACCAACAACACCTAAGGACTTCAAAATAGACCACCAATATCAATTAGTTTTGAATGCAAGCAGATTTCCTCAGAGTCCTCCAGCAACTGATTTCTGAATGGACAACAAAATAATGAGTGCCCCAGTACCCACTATTTATCTTTTCTCACTGACACCTTTCCAGAAAACATTAATTTAAAAAAATCATCACAGGCTTCTAAAATGAAAATTTTCTTCTGGCAAAACTGTGACTTTGGTTAAATTATTGAAACCAGTCACATTTTTCACAATCAGCACATACAGAATTATCACACTGACTTATTATCATCTTTTGTGCTGCCATTCAGAGGGACCTCGACAGGCTGGAGGGCTGGGCCCAGAGGAACCTCATGAAGTTCAACAAGGGCAAATGCAGGGTCCTGCACCTAGGGAGGAATAACCCCAAGCACCAGTACAGGCTGGGGGGCGACCTCCTGGAGTGAAGCTCTGGAGAGAGGGACCTGGGGGACAGCAGGCTGACCATGAGTCAGCAATGTGCCCTTGTGGCCAAGGAGGCCAACGGGATCCTGGGGTGCATTCGGAAGAGTGTTGCCAGCAGGTCAAGGGAGGTGATCCTCCCCCTCTATTCAGCCCTGGTGAAGCCACACCTGGAGTATTGTGTCCAGTTCTGGGCTCCCCGGTACAAGAGGGACATCGAACTACTGGAGCGAGATCAGAGAAGGGCTACTAAGGTGATTAGAGGACTGGAGCACCTGTCGTACGAGGACAGGCTGGAAGAGCTGGGCCTGTTTAGCCTGGAGAAGGGAAGACTGAGGGGAGACCTCATCAATGTATATAGACATCTGAGGGGAGGGTGTCGAGAGGATGGAGCCGGTCTGTTCTCAGTTGTGCCCAGCAACAGCACGAGAGGCAATGGGCACAAACTGAAACACAGGAGGTTCCGGCTCAACATGAGGGGGCACTTCTTTACTGTGAGGGTGACAGAGCACTGGAACAGGCTGCCCAGAGAGGTTGTGGAGTCTCCTTCTCTGGAGATATTCAAAGCCTGCCTGGATGCCATCCTGCCCAACATGCTCTAGGTGATCCTGCTCGGCAGGGGGGTTGGACTAGATGATCTGCAGAGGTCCCTTCCAACCCTGCCCATTCTGTGATTCTGTAATATAAGCTGCTGTCAATACTGTGATTCCATAAGCAATTGCTTCTGTGTGCTTTCTCCTGTATTCTAGAACAGCACTTCTGTTAGCTAGTGCTACTTTAAAATAAGCTAATAGACACTGATAATGCAACCACATTTGCTTCAGTTAGAAGCCATCTTCCTGTGCCAAGTGATGTCATTTTGGATGATCACTTATAAAGTATGGTAAAGATATTTTAGTGGCAGATACATTCAAATATCTCCTGTTGTCAGAATCAACCTGCTAACATACCAGTAACACTCAAGCGTTCAGTAGCTATTTTGCCATTTAGCACATGTACATAATATGAACTAGTTCATAAGAATTAGTCACCAAGCACATCTTCATCTGACATTAGGTGTCTGTCAAACATCTCATCAACTCCACTGGTGAGAATATTTCACTATCCTCAAAAATATTTTAAAATAAACATCTAATCATTCAACAGGAAGAGTCTTTGTACACGAAAGATGATATTCGTCAGAATATATCCTTTTCTTTCTCCAAACGGTTTCAGAGTATTGCTACGAATTCCCATTACACCATTTCAGGCAATTTATTAAATTCTTATTTTTGCTGCTACTTTGATAAAAGCAGTTCTAACTAACACATACAAATAAAATAGTGATCATCAACTTGAACCATGTTATTCCATATAGATGTTGGGGACCACCAAGAAGTTTATTGCACAGAAGTTGCAAAAAAAAAAAAAAAAACCTGTATATGTTATGGAGACCTCCAATACAGAGACAGAAAAAAGTCATCTAAGTCTTTAACATATTTTCTTTATAGTACAGTTGCATAAAGAATGCTAAAATTAGAAATGAGTAGTGTTTGCCAGTTGATTAATCACAGCTGAACACAAACCTCTGAGCTTACAGTTTTTGGAAACAGCATGTTTATACAAGTTTCTCCCCACCCTCCCCCTTTTTTTTTTTTAATGGAAGCTGGTACAATGTACATTATAAATTTCAACCTTTTGTTTCACTGCAAGTGTTTTCAAGTAGAAAGCATAAAGTGAATACAATGAAGTAACTGCATTTAGCTGCATATAAAACTCAGATTTCATTAGTTACAAATCTGTGATCCATTAACAGACAAGCCTCTGTCATTGACTAGGTTTTTGTTGTTGCTTTTTTTTTTTTTTTGGATAATCAAGTATTTAAGACCAAAACCAGCTGAACCAAAGAGCATATGTGCTCAACTGCATCACATCTTCAGCTTTATAGTACATGCATGCAGGCACTTGCTTCTTTCAAGCGTTATCTGTATAGCTTAAAATATAAACTACATCGCTTTTCACCCAGACACTAACAACAGCCTTGATGATCATTTAAACTTTGGTGTTTATTTGTAATAATGTTGAAATCTGGAAATATAATACTAATGCTGAAATCTGAATATTTTGGCTAAGTATGTTTTATAGGGATATAAATCTTGTTAGAAAAGGCTTGGAAGTCTTAACACGATCTCTGAGTGTTTAAGTGGGCAAAGACTACCAACAAATAAAGTACAGCCATCAATTAAACAGTAGGCATTTATGCATACACTTTCTGGCTTCTTCATATATAGATCAATGCAAAGGACACAATGGGAGACAACCATCTTCCAGCCACAGGCACAGTATGGTGACTAGCATTTGTTTTAGAACTGAAAGAATGATGGGAATCATGTGTGAAACACCAACAAAAAATATGCCAAAATAGCCGACCTTCACTTGGAAAGCTTTTTATGGAATACAGTCCCTGCTTCAAGTTTTCATTTCATAAAAATGCTTCTGGCAGATGAAGTCAGGTCTATACATCCTTTTCATTGTCCTCTTCATTCCACCCACATGCCTTCCAGAGAAGTCTGCTGGATGCCATACCCACAGATTAGATTTAATATACACTGAATCGGGAGTGGAAAAGTGCATAAAGCTCTGGAAGTTCATTAGTATTTCTGGAGTTCTGCTCCTGCATCTCTTGCAGTCATCACATATTTGCTATTAACATTAATTTATTCAAATAGAGAGAGCAGCTATAACAGCTTCTTCATCTGCAGTTCTTGAAACATGTTGTGATAATTAAAAATCCCACACATCGAAAAAAGTTACAGCGAATAAATTTGTTATAACATCCTCATACCCCATGCTCACCCACTGCATTCAAAGCACATTGTGTTAAATTACATGCCCTTGATTATGTACTGGATATTTTCTACAGGCTACTACAACCTGCCACCAACCACACAGGACAAAAAAGTTTGCTAATTTAAGGAGCTCACTTTCTTGACATGATTATTTGAATGGCATTTGGACTTCAGTTACCTAACTCAGATCATCCACTAGAAGATGAATCTTGAATCCTCTGAATTGATTAAACCCTGCATATTTTGTATGCAGACACTTGCTCCTGCTTGACTAGTTATCCAAAGGATAGTCTAATTTGCTCCAGACTGAAACAAAGTTTCCTTCTGATCTTATTACACAGAAGTATCATAATAAAGTTACTGAACTAAATACCTCTACAATATATGATATGCTATTGACAATCTTCAAAGGACTATTTTTCTTTACCAGAGAGAAGTAAGCTCTGAACAGGATACAAATTCTGTAGGCAAGAAACAATGATGAAGGAATTTTGTGCCAGATTGAACGCTGAACTACCACTGAGAGTCAACAAAACCAGCAGCAAGGTGGAAATTGCCTCTGCACCCTCTTCCAGCAAAAAAGATGTTTTTATTTCATACGTTTGCGATCATTCCAGGGTCATAGATCACCAGTATGACTCAATCAACTGATCATTGATCGGTTGTCAGACTATTACAGCATATAGTTTTAAGGTTTGCAAGGGTGGCAAATCCTGAGTAGATACAACAACCCACACTTAGGTAATAGGCTGATCCTTGAATCAGAATATGGCAGTTTCAACAGTCAGAGTTTCATCTTCTGTCTCCACTAGTGGCCAAAAACAGTTGTTCCCTCTTACACTCTTCCCAGCTCTAGTGGTAAAATTACTGTATTTAACAGCTCTCAATGAACATTTTTTCTTCCCATTATCTTTTCCATATGCTTTTTAACACAAGGATTTTTTATTGCAATAATTAATACTTTTTATTATTTTTGTTCAAATTGACAGCTGCAGCAAGCAGTTCCACCTAACCACTCTTTTTAGGGGAGAACCATTTTCTCACATTTTCAACCTGCTCCTTGGTTGCTTCATTTGATAACCACTTGTCTGCGAATGGAAGAGATAATAGCTATCCCTTCTCTAGACTGCAGATCCCAACCACCCACCACCCCTCACAGAGATGCTGTCCGATACTCTGAAAATTCTTCCTATTCTCTGTACCTTTTTCAATAACTACAATAATTTTGGATCACTGCATAATTCTGGTGGTTGGACAGATGAATCTCTCAGAAATCTGAAATATGGCCTCATAAAAAGTATTTGACTTCTTTTTCTCGATCACCTATAAGGAAGCTGCTGACCTACTAAACCATGAACTTTGATGGAAAACATTCACTACACCTCCTGCTTCTCTTGGCTCGCAGAATCATAGTACACTTCACGTTACAAAGGACTTAGGAGGCCATCTACTCCCAATTCCTGCTAACGGCATGGCCAACACTGAATTCAGAACAGGTTGCTCAGGGCTTTGCCAGGTAGGACTTGAAAACCCCCAAGAATAGAGATTCCATAAACTCTCTAGACAAGCTCTTCCAATGCCTAATTATCCCCACAGTGAATGTTTGGTTTTTTTTTTCCTTCCCTCCCTTAAGTCAGAGCCTCTTGATTTGTGTACATCATTTCTCATCTTCCAGCCAAGCACTTCAGTAAAGAGACTGGCTGTGTTTCTTGATTACATCCTCATAGGTACTGCAAGGCTACCATTAGGTTCTCCCACCACTGAAAGGTCTTCTCCAGTCTGAACAAGCACCGTTCCCTCAGCTTCTCCTCAGAGGACACACGCTTCAGCCTTCAACTGTTCTGCTGGCCCTCCACTGAAAACATTCCAGTCAACTGATGTCTCTCTTGCACTGCGCGGGGAGGATAGGGGGTTGCCCAAACCTGAACACAGTATTCCAGGTGTGGTGTGAGTGCTGAGAAAAAGGGGGAATTAAACACTTCTATCAATATACTAATATAGCCCAGGATGCTGTTGGTTCTCACTGCTGCCAGGGTACACTGCAAAATCATAGGCTAAAAACCCTACTGAACTTTAAAAACATTTGCTCGTCTCTTGCCCGCCTCCGATGAGAAGTTTCTCATCATACCTTGGAGAGAGGCTGCACTTTTTCTTACATGTTTGTAACGCTGTCCTTGACTAGACTTTCTAGGTGCTACCACAGAATGAATTGCTATTGCAAAGATGAATGAAAAATCCACGGCTTAACAGCAATACAAATACAGAAGAGAAACATCTAAGTCACTTTCTCAGTTCAGCTTCCATACCATGCCTGAACCAGTGGAGAACAGCTGAACTTGTTGATTAGGGGCAGATGGAGAAATCACTAGCATAAAAATCCCTGTCTCACCATACAGCAAACCTTCTTGTTCTTCCTAAAGTGATGGAGGAGCAATTCTCCTGTTCACGCAACTGAAGAAAATGAGATTGTAGAAATTTCTTTCTGGCTCTGACAGGTATTTGATTGGGGAGATTATAGGCTCTAAAATGTTTGGAATAGAGATTGTACTTGAGCATTGCCTGTTTAGGGAATACATTTGCCAGACAGACAGTAAACAGTGCGGAAGAAGAAAATCTCAGCTAAACAGAATAATAATTTAAACAGCAAAGATGCTTGTCTTAAATTTTGTCAAAAAATGCAATTGCTTACTGTAGTCTGACACGTTAGAGGCTATGTTCTTTTGCTTGAACTGTTCTTGACAGATTTTAATGTTAATTGGTCTGGGGAACATGCCAGGCAACCTAAAACATTTGCCGCAAAACAAATGTGAAGGAAATACGGTTCAGGATGGGGAGTCTCACAATTCACAATAGCAGAGAACAAGCACCATTCTTTAGATGGAATGACAGAGTAAGATGGAAAAAAAAAATATTTTTAAAAAGTGGCAAGCAACAAGCAACTCTGCCACAGAATTTACTTCCTGTACATTAAGCAGCAATAAAACATTAATTTCACTATAGTAAAAATGCTGACTATAAACTACAACAAGGTCTCCGCAGAAATACAAAGCAGTTGCAGTCAGCAGGATCTTTTCTGTATGCAAATTACTATTTATGGCTAGCTGAAAAAATACCGAAGAAGGCAAAAGCAATAGAAATCAAGTTATGAAGGAATCCCTCATAGAAAAGGCAGCATTGGTTGTCTCATCTCACAGACTTGGACACTCAGCCTTACCTCTCATCCCCCATGCCACATCTGCCAGACTCAGCTAGAACAACCAAACCGGAGAACATTAGCTGTCTCGTTGGGATTGAGTAATGGCACTGTACCTTGCCACGCTGAACAGGCCAGTAGCTACCACAGGACTTTCAACCAAGTCAGGGCCATCATTTCTGAAGGAAAAGACCTTTGAACAACATCCACAAGCAACACAGCTTGTGCTAGCTGTACAGCCAGCAGTATTTCAGACTTCCCAGTGCACACTCAAATAGCTCTGCCACTCCAGAAAAAGCCTTCATCACATACGACAAGCGTGTCTTACACTTTGTGAAAGTGCTCGGTTTCACAGTATGAAGTGGAGGGTGGAACTGCTAATCACAGAGTATTCTGGATGCCCAGTTCTCACTCATTTTCATTAGAACTGTGTGCATCTGTATTTAACAGACTTGCAAACTGCCAAAAAGTTGAGAAGACATCTTCGAGTAAAGCTGCACAGACATGGATGTTACCTAAGGAGATCTTCTCTCTGGAAGGACACTTGCCTCCCAGACCTGACAGGGACACATGAGACCACGTGCTCTGCTGCATAATCTTTTCTGCAATACAAAATCGTAATTTTCCATTTGCAATCTGTCTGCTCCTATAGATCAGAAAATGTCGGTTCTTTCTTCAAATTGAAGGCATAAAATACTTCCATAGCCATGGGGGGAAAAGGAGGAAGGAGAAAAATGAGAATCTTCATGCTGTAATTTTTAGTAAAGGCTGAATTAAATCTGTTTCTCCAATGAGAAATCAATATATCAACATTAAGAGGATTGTGGCCAAAAAGAGAAAGAGAATCTCATTCATGCATGTGCAGGAGTGTGGAGAACAAATTGGCCCAAGCTATTTAACCCTTCAGAAGGAAAACCACTAGTGAAACACAGCCACAACCAACTGCAAAATATCATTCCCTTTAAGAACTGAAAATAAGCTAACGCTGACTGTCAGCCTCTCTACCATTTACAAAAACAAAACAACTATTTACCCAAACACAAAGGCTCAAATGTTAACACAACCCACTATTTAGCAGGCAGATGAAATAAAGCAGCGACAGAGAATGAACAAGAATTCTGCAACAGCAGAGAATGAAAACAAATGTGAAAGGCTTTATTTCTCTCAAATATAGTAGCTTAGCACCCTAAACACCATAAACAAGGACATTTTTCCATATACCTGAAAGTTTTAAAGAAATTCTCCTTTCAGTCTGAATCCTCCAGTACAAGTAGTTTACAGCAATCAACTGATAAATTAATCACCTGTGTATATATTTCTCACATTTCATTGAAAGCTAAAATTCATAATTAAAAAGTTACTCATTTTGTATTCTAGAAAGTTATTTCCATTTTTCCAGTCAGGTTAATTTTTAAATCATGAGATTAAATTTAATGCAAGTATTTAACTGAAAAAAAAATTAAGCAATTAAAGACTTTTACACAGAACGTTTGACATCATGCCACCAGTATTTTAAAAATGTTTAAGAAGTTGTACTGCAATGTGTTCCACTTTCTAAAGACTGTTACAGCATACTGTTATGTAATTTACTCTTTATATAGCACCAGTTAAAAATTAACACTTTAATAGCAAAATTGTGTTCAAATATTGAAAGAAGATCATTTGTATCACAGGAAAAAAGTTTTAAATGCATCTTACTTCTTGAGACTGCCATTAATGAACTACTACAAACTATTGTGAACTCACTAACTCTATTAATCCCCCCAGACCTTCAACACAGTAGCACAGAGACACACATGGCCTTCCTTTCAGAATTACATGCCAAGAAATAGCATCTTCCCATTTATAAGGGGCCTACTCCAATGGACGAATCAAGAAAACATCTGCTCGCTTAGCCCACTCACTCTTCCAAAAAAAGTCTCCACTCCGCTACCACCAGTCTCAGGCTGGTTTGCAGGAATTGCTTTGAAAAGCAAAGTGAGCTTACCTCTGTGATCCAAATACTAAGTATAGTGGTTACTTAACTCTATATTTTCTTTATAATAGTATTTCAACGAAAACATTATTGAACCCAACAAATCACATCCTCTAGTGGAGATGTGAACAGGATCCGTTCTGCTCATGACTTGTGAGTAGAGAGACTGGAAAATACAGACAGGTTTCATGATTTTTCTGGATGCAGTTGTCACACAGCTGCTACAGAAACTTGTAAAAAAAAAAAAGGTTAATAAATCTCACAGATACTTAAAGGCATACACATGTATAATATTACAGTAACATATACTTCTTAGCTCTGCCAAGTGGGACTGAACAACTGGGCTTGCTCATTTGTTGCCAGGATTGCAAATGTTTTGCAAATTGTGCTAAGCAAATGCAAAGCAGCACTTCTGGAGTTAGACTCTGACTGGACTGGGAACTCAAACCATTGCCCATGATGCACTTGATGCTCTGGTTATCACACAAACCATGAAAACCCAACCAATCTAACCTGTATGTGAGTACCTCTGAAATAGAGATGCAAGCCTAAGAAACAAGGCTGCCTCTGGAAGGCAGCCAAGCCTGAGCAGCAAGACTGCCTCTCTGGGAGAGCAGGTGAAGTACCACGGTTTCATCTTCCCATACGCAGCGATTCCAAGAAGCCAAGAGCAAATCACTTAGCCCCCTCAGCAAAGTGTGCTGGTGCCTTTCAGTTCTTATTAACGAGCCATCATAAGAGATACAGCACCATACTTTAGACTGCTAAGACAAAGATCAATACAGCTAGTAGCCTAAAGAAAAAAAGCTCTACCCCTTTTAAAGAAATATTCATTGAAGAATTTGTAAAACCAAGTATTTCAGAAGGTAAAATCTGAATACAGAACAAATTCACAGAATTTTCCTAAGCTAGGAGAAATACAAAAAACAATATCGTAAGTAGTGACACATATGGTTTTATACAGGAAAGATTTTACACTGTGGTTTCAATGTAGGCTTTTTAAAGAAATCACACTTCTATTATACATTTCCTTTCCTAAGTAATTTACTGAAATGTTCTAGTGTTCAGATACAGACCTATTAATAAAAGAAGGAACTTGTTGCAGGCAGACTCAGCGTAGTCCTAGCACTATTGCAACAGATTCTTGCTACTCATTTGCTCACGCTCACTTAAATGTGAGAAAAAGTTGTGGTATGACAAGGTTTATTTGCCATTTCAGGACTTTAAAGGGCATAAATATTTTTCTTATTTTTACTGTAATATGGTCAAGTATAAAGCTAGTGCAAATATCACTAAAAAAATACAAAACTAGTTTTGTAAAAATATACAAAAATAAAACAGAAGTAAATAATATTGTGAGATTTTATTTTATGTGATATACCAAGGCACATGCTGATATATAGAAAAAGTTTCCTGTGTTTTACTATAACCTAGTTATTCACTAATCCTACAGAGAGCACAGTGACATTGCATTTTCAGTACCAAAACTTCTCAGTTCACCAGCTGAAAGGAATTACTGAACCCACTTTCAAACAAGAAAGGAAGAACTTACACAAAATAAGTTCTGTTCTATCACAGGAGGAATCCACAGTTCAGTTCTGTTGAGAAAGTTGCATTTAAGATAATTTATACACTTCAGTATAAAAGCTAAATAAAGTAATCCACATTTCTAGGGGCTTCCATTTTGTGAAAGAGCAAGCTACACTGAGAAGTCACACACGGTGTGCTCTTATGCTTTACCCTATGGGTTATCCAGGCTGATGTGCTCTATGGGAATGGGAAATTATAAAGACATCTTAGCAGTTTGGTTTTAGGCAGTGGCAGCAGTACTCAAATTGAATAGAGGAAGACAATACAGATTTACAAAGCAAGTTCTGCTTGGATACCACATCTGCACAGAAGATTAAAAATATACAAAGAAACCAAGAAAAACACCCACCTGAAGTGAAACTCTCATGCATTTAAGATGAGATTTCTCTTTAACAGATTGGAATATAACCTTTAGCTGCCTTTTCTAAGCATGAACAAAAACATTTTGTGTTGAAGCTGGAAGTGTTGTATTTGGAAGATCGAAAATGACCTCTTTAATGGTCACATATTTTCAAAGAAATTCGAACATACCATACAAAAGCCTTGATGTTCCGCCCCTCTAATTAGCAGCACAAGACCCTCTTAGTTTTCCTATACTTCATGACAGAAATATGAAGTTAATTTCATTGTTTCTAGCAAAAATTCAGTGCAGAGATGCTCTTTGCAGCCAGCCAGTCTAGTCTGCCAAGGCTGAGCAAGTTTTGACAGCGCCAGTTTTCAGTAAGGAAAAATGTTGATTGTACATACTGTCAGTCCGTACTATTTTCTATGAGCAAGTTTAAATGACCACAACATGGGAACACGCATGCCCTACGTGACAGGGGTATTATACATCCTTTTAAAAACACTGTACTTGAAGCAACAGAACACCAGCACAATGTTGCATGCTATTAGCTGTAGTCACTACACCTTTTTACCCTATCCTAAATTCTGGCACTCACCAAGAATGATAACATTTTATCAGCAGCCTTGGTGTGGTAACAGCAGACTCCCTCGTGCTCAGCATCTACAATGCTCAAGGAGACATTTGGCTGCTAAGACAGAACAGCTCCTAGCACGTTATTTGTAAAGTGAGGAATATGCTTCTCCAAGCATC
Source organism: Chauna torquata (assembly GCA_013399475.1). Taxonomy (NCBI): domain Eukaryota; kingdom Metazoa; phylum Chordata; class Aves; order Anseriformes; family Anhimidae; genus Chauna; species Chauna torquata. Next base: position 81,234 of record VXAL01005441.1, on the reverse strand, counting down.
AGTGCTTTTTGTTTTGTTTAAACTTCTAAGCTGTTCAAATAGGGACCTAGCAGAGCTGTAGCAACCACTTTTCCATCTCCATTTGTGATGACTAGCCTAGGGATTTAAATCCTGTAATCTGGGGCATGATCAGGGCTGCATAATCTCGTGTGCCTTGATCTCCCAGATTTCCCATCTTAAAGAGAGACTGCATAATTAATCAGGGGGAAATTCAAGAAAAGAGTAAGTTTCAAACAAACACCTCACATGACATTACTAGAATAGGACTACTACGTAGGATAGATTTTTGATAGGACTCTGAAGTTTCTCTAGCATTAGGCAAGAACACATATGTTCAGCATCTCAGTACCATGCCCACTTAAGAATCAGTTCAAAGCCCCATCGAAGCCTGGCTCCACGACCAGTTAGTCTGCACAAAATAAGACAGTATCACTGAATAGCATGAAAACTATACTGCTTCACATAGCACATATCATTCTTGAAGACGTGTTTGAATGGAATGGCATGGCTATCACACCATCTTTAAATATCAATTTTGTAAAGTTAAGACACTGATAAGTTACATTTCAGTAATTATTTCAAAACAGACAAATGGAAGAGTTAGAATAAGAGGATTCTTAGCATTTGTTGTTTATTTTAGACAGTAAAAGATTGGATTGTCTTTTTTTTTTTTTTGAACATACCAACTGTGTTTCAGGCAATTTACAAACATTCAGATTGTTTTAAAATGAAATGACCTAAAATTTGCCAGATTTCCAGTGTTAGAAGACAAGATTATGTGCAAAAAGGTTTGAGAGATAATTAAAGCTCTCAACATTCATACCATTAAAAAAAAGCCCCAACAGAGCCCAGTGTTTTGCAACACGGAATTAAAGAACAAATGGAAGAATTCTGATACCACATAGCAACACAGACACTACTACTGCTTTCTCCCTCCGCAGGGGCACCAGATATTCAGACCTTCCTAACACCGCTTAACAAAACAGGTAGTCTACAAGAAAGATAAAACATTAACAAAGAACTGAAGAGTTCCACATAAACTATGAGAACAATTCAACCCCACAGCCACCTGGTATACCCAAACTCAGCAGCCATGAGCTCAGCAGATGAATAAAAGCTCCAGATACAGAAACCGGAATGCACTGTCAAGGCATTATCTGTGGAACATATGGCTACTACTCAGACTTCAGCAATAATTCCATGGAGTGTACAAAATAAACAAGATAATGTATGGAAGAATCAAGAGCAAGAGTAAGATACAGAGTTAAAGATGCCAATGTATATGTCCATAAACATACAAGCACAAAGGGTTTATATATTCTAAATATCAAAAAGACATCATTTATTTTAAGCAGTATTTGACATACAATTCTGCCCCAATTAAAAAGACCAAAGCTGTTCTTGTCTGAGTAAAGCAAGCCCAAGAATTATATTCTTGTTTTCTCCAAAATTATCCAAAATCCAAAGTTATTTTATGATTATTAACATTATAGTGTATCTAGGTTTAAATGATACACCTCTAACAAAAGTAATGAGAATAAAGGAAAAGCACTTCAGGAGGAAAAACTGCTCACAAAGCAACATAGTACCCGCTTATTCTTGTACTTGATTCCTAGTCACTAGTTTAGATCTTTGTTATGGTATGGTCTTAAATACGATCTCATTTCTTAATGCTCCAACAGGTTTGCCACAGCTCACTAGCCACACACTTCATTTATTTAGTTAGTCTAACTCTGGAACGTGAGTCCTCCTGGTATAGGAACACATAGCTTCTTTCAGAATCCTGTCAGAGTAATGAATAATTATCCTGATGTAGTAGCTCCCTTCCATCTTGCAGGAAATATTATTTTAAAAGGACATAAATAAAATGTGATGCTAAATTGTGGAAAGAAAATGAGAATATCTGAAAGAACAAGTAATGAAAGTAAGAAAAACAAAGCTTTGACTTCAGAAGGTTGACAACCCTATTGCTATGTTATTTATTCACTTTGTAATTTTTACATCTTCATGTGAATGTATTATGGGATAGACTATCCGTAGTATCTTTTGGACAACTGAATTTCTTCAAATCTCTAATGGAATCACAGAAAAGGATCACTTTCTTAATAAAGAAACTTTCAAGTCAACACCCCTTCAGCTAGAAGAGCAGATGACCAGATTCAGGCTAGTAAGTGATAGTTCACTGCTGGTGAACATATATCGAACACTTCTGGGGAATTATCTGGAATTGAATTTTTAAAGTTAATTTTCCTTATATTGAATCAACTCATAATTCAGGTAAACAGAAAATTTTTCTGCTCCTTATTTACTTCAGTAAATTCTGCTCATCCAGAATGATCTATGGTGCAAAACAATATTCTGCCTATGTGCAGATAAGACTTACACATGCATTCCAGTCTAATCCTACCGCCGAGTTATAGCACCCAGAAAATCTCTCATTTTCTTCACTATGCCAACATGTACGTCCATAGCATACACTTCAGCAGTGTTGGGGAACAGTGCATCTACCACACTTTTCACCTCAGAGCCTGCACGATAGAAAGGAATGTGTAATTCATCACTCTAGGACTGGAAATTTTTAGCAGCTTAAGAAAAAGGTAGAACAGCACTATCATGACTCCTGTAGAGACCTATGAAACTTCTGCAGCGTGAACCAACAACTACAGTTTATTTTGGCAGAACAAAGCAACTTTGCATGCGCTGAAACATGTAAATAAGAAACTTGATGACAACCTAAGTTAAAGAATAACCATAAAAATAAAAAAGACTACCCTGAGCACAACAGTGATCAGTGACAGAGGCAAGGATTCTTCCCCCTTGACAGCCAGTCCATTTTACAGAGTACCACGGAAGGGCATGCAAGTCAAACCACCCTAATTTCTTTTTTATTAGTTCACCTGACCCATAGCAAGAGAGGGGGGGAAAAACAGAGTGAGAAATTGTTACACGATGAAGTAAAATATGGGTGATTGTGAAACACATTCATCATTTATCTTCGGCTTTAGTTTTTAAAGAAGCATGTAGCTATCCAAACAAAAAGAATGGAGTCAGGTAAACCCCACAAGCCATCTGAAGCCTTTTTCAAAACATACAAAGAGGATCTCTCAACCTTTTCTAAATTTAAAACAAAAGCATAAACAACTTGGCTTATTGCTTTGACCTGATGCTTACTGCATAAGGGTCTCCTGCCAGAAGACACAAAGCATTAAGATCCCCCCCCTTTCGCAACTCACAGCCCACCTAGGCCCACCATGCAGCACCACCCACACAAGCAGCACTTCAGGACCAAAGCACTGAAGCACTACAAATATCTTGGCGATTAAAACAAAAAAACTCAAAGTCTTTTTCCAGTACTTAACTTCTCACAGACGGAGTATTTGTGGAAAACGCGTGCTACGCCCCACAAACACCCACGCTACAGACTCCCACAATTTTTCATGATGCCAAGAGAAAACGCATGTGAAGGTTCACCTCTCAGCAGATACCCATTGTTGTCTGTCTGCAGGAAATGTTGCTACATTATCACAGCATTACTGTAGCAAATCTTACAGGTGAAGAATCTTACAGCCTTCAGGAGCTGCCAGTGATCAGTCTTTCAATCCTGAGGGCCTTCAGGATCATTGCTCTTTGCCTCTTGACCTGGGTCTCCAGAAAAGCTGCATTTTAAACCCATTCATCCCTGGAGGCCCTTGCCTGCAATTTATTCCTTCCAGTGCTTCCACACCCATATGTTCCCAATCAGACTGACTTGAAGACTGCTTTGAAGTCTTCTAGACATACAATAGAAGGGATTAGAATGCACTGACTAAATTAATTTACTCTTGTTTCTTCCAAATCCATGGCTTGGACAGGAGACTATGGGAGAGTATCTTTTGAAAAATAATACCCATTCTGGGTAAGCATGCAACAAACAGCCTTTTACAGATTTTTTCATAATCCCTTCATACTTAGCAGACATCTGAAAGTACAAGGGTAAATTTTCTGTTTTAATCCCGTCTGAGGCATCATTTTCTTGTACTTAGAGGTTTTTAAGGCCTGGTAATCTTTTGCCCTCCAAACCTGATTTTTTTTTATACAAGTTTATCACCAATTACTTACATCTCAGAAATAAATTAATCAGCCTTTGTTATAAGAAAGGACTGATAGAGTTTACCAACATTTTATTGCCCATTATTCCACTCTAGAAAGACATCAGCCAGGCACAAGAGAGCAGCGGACGCACTTCTGCAATCCCCTACATATAAAGCTGTCTCCTGCTGCACTCACCGCTTTCAGCCTCCTTACTTCACTGCTTTTGTTTCTCATCACACATTAGGGGAATAAAGAGACAAACGCAGGACAGTGCATTATACTCGAGGAAGCGGCAGCTTAATATTAAAAGTTTTATCACCATCTGCAAATTTACAATTCCTAACCATGTAGGTATTTTGGTTAGCTTGGTTCTTCTCCAAGCATTCCTTGATAAAATTCAGAATCAGCCTTCCAGCTGAACTGGTTCCTTGTGCAGCTAGCTGATGCATTTATTCATTAGCTTTAGCAAAGCCCTAGGCACAGTGACAATATGAATAATATTACAGAGTAAAGCCCAACATGCTCAGAAAATACCATAGTTTATTAAGGAAAGTAAACAACTTTTTTTTTTCTGTCCTCAAGCAGCACGTACAGTCTTGAGAGACATGATTAGCAAGCTCATGATTTTTCCCTGAATGCGTGCAGATCTGGCCATAAATCAGCTCAAACATGGGGCAAGTTCTATTCAAATACTCCCATAAAACTACACGCACTTCTGTTTAGACTCAGAGAAATAAATTAAGATTAAAAAGAAATAAATACCTGAATTTTAGTTCTAAGCTTTATTCATTTTTGTGATCTCAGATAATTCTGCCCATGGCTCAAAGGGGAGAGGGGGCCACACAAAACCAGTCAAAGTAAAATTGGAAGCAACACCCTGAATTCACTAGTCCTATAAACTTTGACATTAGTACTACAATACATAAGCAGTAACAAGTGTTTTTTTTTTTTTTAAATAAAGCTTAAACATCTTGAAAGTTTTCAGCCAAACATCTTTTATATAATATGGTTTACCCTTCATACTAGATAAAAGGAACCTTGCCTTATAATACTTTTTCTCTCCACTCCCCAACTCATAAATCACACTTCACCTAATATTTTTCAGCGAAGTTCAGGGTTTACAGCCATGCCAGTAGCATTCATTAGGTTCAGGGGTGGAGAGGAGGCTTTCTATTGTACTATCATTTAACACTCATTTCAAGGAGGAAAAAAGCTGCCAATCTGTTTCATCTTTCCACTTGGGCCTCAATAATAGAAATCAAGACGCACAATCCTTCACTATAACCTAAAACCATATAGAAGAGTTTTTGGACATCTATGTATGAAGAAATTGTTTGGTTTTGGGTTGTTCAAAAAAAAAAAAACAGAGTAAAGAGAAGTGGGAAAACATTTTGTACACAAATCAGGTAACATACCAACTAGTTCAAAGGATTTTGTATTTGTTTTATTACTCATATTCACTGTAAAATTACTCATAAAATACCACATAATAGTAATTTGCTAAACATGACCTTAGTCACGTTTGTGTAAATTTCAATTTAAATACATGCCAAAAAGTTAGAGTAAATCTAAGTCTTGATGATACCCATATTGCAGTTTTATAGATTCATTTATCAAAGGATCCTACTAGACAAAAAAATCATTGGCAAAGAAGTATTTTTTTCTGAAGTTTACAACGGAAACAGCATATAATCAATGTACATACTAGCTGATGAAGCTGGTTATTGCATCAACCATTTCAAAGCTATTTTAGTATTTTTATGCTCGTCTTTAAACATCCAAACAGTATATGATTGCATCAATATGCAACTACTTTTTCCTCATGATGTAAATTTTTCTGATTTTTAAATATTTACAGAGTAAACAGCAACATCCACAAACAAATTTGTGTCTGAGATCATTACGCAGTATATACAGTCACTCCTCTATTAGTTTTCTTTTTCACTTATACAGTGAAAGAATATTTACAGATGCTAAGAATCACCAGCAGCCACTCTTCACTTTCTGTTAATCAATGCCATAAGGAGAAATGAACAACTGCAAACAGGAGGAAAAAAAAAGGAAGAAGGAAAGAGAGAAAACTTTGAAGCTGAGGAAATGGAGCAAAGAAAAAAAACTAGCTAAATCACCAAGTAAGAACAAAATTCAATATATCATTTTGCAGTACATCAAAAATCTTGTTTCTTACTTAGCCTCCTATCTTGTCTGAGCTAACTCAGCACTACTTGCTAAGGTTTAGTAATGACCTATTGGTCATTACTACGCCATACTGAAGATCCTTATGACAAATGTATATCTTCTGGGATTTTAATTTTTATTTTGCTCATAACTCGATGCAGAAGCAGCTTGACCTGGTGGAAGGTTTCAGAGACTGCAGCAGGACAGAGTCACAGATAGGAATAGCCAGCCAGGGGACTAGTCCTGAAAAAACAGAAAAAGTTTCCCCAAAATTAGATGGGACTGTGTAGTTTGCTGCCACGACATCTAAGCTCAACAAAAAAGATTCTCCCTGCCAAGACACAGTTGGATAAAAAAGTTATATACTCTCCTCCTCCTCTTTTTATTCCTGTCTTACTTGGTTTAAGAACATAAGTGAAGTGAGTAAGTATCTTTCCTCCTAGTAAAACTTGATGCTTTCTTAACATTGAAGTTGTCCAGTCTTCTCTGGAGACTTTCTAATAGAAGGTGGTCTAGGGAGATGTACATCAAAAGTTTTTGTGAGCTCAGAACTACATGGTCAACACAGTCACATTCCTTCAACTCCACATGTTTTCCATCCTACTTTCATCCTACATGCATAAACAGTGAGTCAAGGACATCTGGATTTAACACAGATAGCAGCATACTCATAACAGGTCTGATTTACTTTATGCGTGTCAGAATTACAGAATTAAATGCAGAGACAGCTTCCACCGTCAGCAAACACCTGCTATTCCCCCAGTAGCAAAATTCTTCCATTTTATACTTCAGCAACATTTGCAGTAGAATAGGACATGCAAGGGGAAAGTCAGTCACAGACGCCAAAGTATTTCCAAAACCTGGCCGTAATCTAATACACCAGGATGGGTGATCCACAGATTAGACCACCAGGTCAGAGGAAAACTGACTTTATCCCATCCTGAAGAGAGTACAGACCAACAGGGTTTTTCAGGTGAGGAAGACAAAAGGCCCATTCTATTCTGTTGAAACATACATGCTATTTTGTTTGCAATGAGATAAAAACACAAAGAATTCAGTTTACACTGAATATCTGCATCCTTCAACAGGACAAAAAAAAAAAAAACGATTTCTTACTATAAGGACACCTTGCATAGTTACAGTTGGATACATCTCAGCTAGTAGGCCCAGCAGAGAGCCTGTGCTTCATATAAGCCTTCAAAATATTAGCAAGTTAGGATTTGTATGATTCACAGACTTTCTGCTGAACATATGAAAAGGGCATATTTCACACCTACAGCAGAAACCCAAGCTCCTCACATCAGCAAAAAGCCCAGCAAAACACAGAAATGAAGAGCTAGCCTTTGCTTGCTGACTTCAGCTTAGTCTCCTAACTGCCTTGATGGACCATGTAATAGGCTTGCTGCTTTGATGAATATTCATCCTTACAGGCGTTTTCTTCACCTTCTCAGAAAGTTTTCAAAAATACTCTAAGTTGTTTGCAGCACAATTTTTACGCTTGGCAAAAAAATATTTGCTAGAATGCTAACACATGGTTTAATTTCTAGAGTGGGGGAAAATCTGGATCTCAGAGAAATATGTTCAAGAAAGAAGCATAGCACAGAGCGAAGTTCCAAAAGATTTTATGTTAAAAATCATAATACATAAAATGTAATGCTTCCTTTATTAAAACAAAATGTTTCACTTAACCTTCATGTTTTATGGAAATTTCGGGAACCCTTCATCTCAAAAATTTGACCCTAAAATGAATTTTAATTCCTTTTCAGCACTTGTAATATGCAAGCCTACTAAAATATAAGTTAGTATCTGCTAAAGATCATCTCAATTTATGAAAGGTTGAAGTTTGAGAATGAGTGAATTTAAGTGTATACTTGAAAATTTATATTGACATTTGAACATTGCAAGTTTTCTCTGTGCACACCAAAATAGCCTGGCTCTGTCACCCAGACACCTGAGACATCATGCTCTCCTACATAACAGCAAGCAGATGGAAAATTTTTTTATTTTCCAAAAATTAGCTGCAGTAGCTTATGAAAGTTCTGTAGTAACATGCAACTTCATGTTCTTCCTCAAACTTCAATATAAATATGACATTAGATGAAAGGACACATTTTAATTTAACATTTAGGAACTAATTTTGACTAATTTTAACTGACTTCTGAACAGTGTCTGAACTGGATGCAAATGAAAAACAGTTGACTTTTATCTGCAAGTGTTGTTCCTGTATCACAGATATTCTCATCTGAGACTGAAAAAATACACTTCTTATCTTCATAAAGTGGAAGCAGCTGCAATGACAACTGATTTTTGGCAACTTCAGTCCCTATCTACTTGCAGGTACCAGAAGCAGCCTCAATCGCATATTAAAACTAATTAACAAACACAATAAACACCACTATGGCAAATACAAATGTCAGTTCCATCAGCTAGAGCAAATCTCTATCTTACACTGCTTTTCCACAGCAACTTCCAAAGCATTTTATAGTAGGAGATAAACAGATCTCTCCCTACATCTCAGAGGTGCACACACATCTTTCTCTCCCTCTACCACAGTGAAATACTCATATCATTGCAAGGGTGGGTAACCTGGGCTCTGGACTTAAGGCAACGGCATTAAAACAGAACTACTGCAAGAGCATCACAGCTCAGCAGATCTCATAGCATTGAAAATAAGGTCCCATCTTTCTGCAGTGCTGCAGAATGGGAGATTTATGCATTTTCTTCCATAACGTCACACATAAGAGGAAAATTTTCTGCTTTCATGACAGGAAAGCACATTGTGATCGAGCCCCCAGAATGGGGGTAGGAATAGTGAAATGTCAGAACAGCGCTATGACAGTAAAACACAGGCCACAAGAGAAACAAAGTCCTCTTCATGGGACTTTCTTGCCATCTATGGTTCAAGTACTTGATACGTATGAACTGGTTTGAATGGGTCCCAGTTCATGAGGGATAAGGAAACTGAAGATCTTCTGCAGACGTTCTGAAACAGATCATATCTTGAAATATCTGAATATGGTGATTTTTGATCAAATCAGCAGAAAGCACTTCAAAAGCACAGCAAAAATGATGAAGCCACTGTACAGTGAGACATCCACTAAAAGCAGAAAAAATCCAGCTAAGACTTTTCTTTCGTACCCTTCCTCCCGCTGAGGAAAATGCGCTGCAGGAAGGCTGGGAGATGAGGACATGGCCACAGCATGTCTGGAAACCTTAGAAACGGCTTGGGAAGCTGGGAAAGGAGGGCCTGCCCTAAATGAGCAGTAGCAGTGTTGGTGGCCCTATGCAGAAGACAGCATGGAGCTGGGGCTGAGAAAACAGCTGAATTTCCTACAAGGATGGACAAAAATGCTACACCCTTTCTCAGTAATGGACTTGACAAGGACAGCAATTCGTTTTCCTCTCCTGTGAACCAGCAACAGCATCCACACCTCACACCTTCACTACTTTATTCAAACATTCTTACGGATGTTGCCTTTTTAAGCAAATGAGGCTGATTTACACGTCTAGCTTTTTCTTGACTAAATCCCAAACTCTGTAGGGCTTATCATTAGCGCTACCAGTACAAGCAGGCATTCTCCTGGTAGGAGTCAGACAGAAGAACACTTACACTGATCAGACTACAGAGTACAAAGGCTCCTGAATTTACATTTTACTACGCTAAATATCAAGGGGTAGTGCCTCCCAAAACAAGCTAAGAAGCCTGACAGCAGTTGTGTGCCAAATTATTCCTAATAATTCCTAATATTCCTAAATCCTACCACAACATATAACAGCAAACCTAAGCTTCCTAATGCAGAGCACTGTAATGCTGTCCCAAGTCAGAAGACAGAAAGCTGAATTAATCTCCCCGGTTACATACAGGCTCGTTAAGCGGTGGCAGAATGAAAACAAAAAGAGCGTGTTATTATCACTCAGTGCTGCCACTGAGAGCCCAGTGGGGAGCCATGGCACCTAGCATGAACCACGCTCACTCTGCAGCTCTGCTGTTGGCAAGACCCTGCGAAGAGCATCAGAAGCAAGCAGTGAAGTTACTCATGAGCTAAACAGATGCCAGAAACACCACGTAGAGGGATGGCAATGGAAATTTGCACCTCTCTATTCCTCTGACAGGACCAGTAGGTGAAAGAGACAGATCTGTTACTCTCCATCCCGACATCTGCATCAGCACAGAAGTTTTGGCCAAGCCAGAAAAAGGCTTCTGCTCTCACAACCACCATAAAACTGGGCTTGAAAACACAGAAAACCCTCTCACTGCCAGAAGAGGAAAGGAGGAGCTAAGGACTTTTCCTGCACTTCCACAGATCAATACGTATATCCTCTAGTCTCTGAAACAGAAGCAGCACAAGATGGAAGAAAGCCCTTTTACAGGACATGTTCTTACAGCCTACACATAATGAAGAGACTCCCTATAACATTGACCTAGACAGATATTAAACTGGCAGGTGTTCAGCATCCATCTGGGAGACAGACAAAGCACTATTAATCTTGAAGAAAAATAATGCAGCATGATAATGTGACATCTGGCCATACACTAAAACATTTATTTTTCCCTATTTGCTAAGTAAGCGATGAATCTTAATTATCCATACCAAAATCAGGCTCAAAAAATGACAATGAAAATGTTTGAAACATGTGGGAGACAGTATTTTTTGTTAAGTGAAAAATGATGCAACTGCTTGCGGACCTGATTCTGTCCATGTTTATCAAGTTTTCCCCTTGAAGTCAACAGCTATCCGTGCACAGAAGAGAGCACGTTTGTGCAAGCGGGATTCTAAAAGTGAAAACAAAGTTCTAACCATGTCATTTCAAATCATGTTTGAATTTTTGTTCTTCTATTACCCTCTTGAGCATTTCTATAGCCTTTTTGTGAGTTATGTTGCCTGTTCTTAATCCATTCAATCAACAGGTAGTCTTAACACGTCTTTAAAAAAAAAAATCAGATGTGATGACTTTGCAACAGCACACAGCAATCATTTACATGCAATTAGGTGTCTTTGTGCACTAAGGACATAAGCATTAATTCTGAACAAAGAAACAGTTTTTTCTTAGACTGAGCTAATAAATAAATAAGTTAATATGTCTTTCTGAACTGGTCTGAACTCCACTAATAATCATACATGTTATATTAATGGATGTTTATTTAGAACTATGAATGGGATTATTTAAATAACCTTGAACAGAATTCAATGATTTTTTTTAACAGTATCTCATATTCAGAAATAGTGACAGTTCAGCAACAAGCATAGCTACAAAATACTGTTCCATGTTTTCCAGAAGTCACTATTTCACCAGTTTCCAAAAAAAATTCAAGGCATGCTATAAGAAAAGCTTTGTAGCTCAGATTAACATCTCATACCTTCACAAGGATATTTTTGAAAGATGCATATTTTATTTGTAAAAATTGGTAGAAGTACCATTTCACTCTGAAGTAGTCTTATAACACTAGCATTTAATCATTAAATCTACTAACTCCTCTGTTAATTTTAGTAGATTTACCATAAGGAAGGACACAGAATGCAAACTGTCAGCAAACTGGACTGAATCTTGTCCTGATTACTTCAGCTTGGGGATGTTTCAAGACCCCTTACATAATGCTATTTATTTCACCTGACATTGCAATTGCTCTTTCAAGCATGATTTGTATAAATCAAGAAAGCATCTTCAGTTCTCTTTTCTGAAAGCCTTATCTTCAATGCAGTGGCTTCCCCCCAAGAGTGACAGTTCTCGACCCAGACCGTGATGCAAAGCTGGTCGTTGCACATTTCAGAAGACACTGCTTAGCCGGACCATACAGCCCAACAGCACCATAAAATCCACATCTCTCCTGGCACAGCACAAACTGGCTCAAGAACAGCTACACAGTGTTTAAACAGCTTCGTGATTCATCCACTGCTTAAGAGAGAAGCTTTAATGCTTTACCCAACGACTCAGAGAACAGTGCAAGAGGCAACAGAGAGCAAGAATTTGACTTGGCTGCTCAACGCCCACCTGTACTGAGCCCTTCAGAAAACAATGGAAGTTACTTCTGAATTTTGTGACTTCACTTTTGCCTGGAGCAAGCAGAAGGAGACGACAGTCATGGTCTCTTCTGAGTTCTATGAAAAAAAATATATATTGGGTGCACAAGTGTTACAAAAACAAAAAAGAAATATCCACAAATAAAAATAAAGAGCCTATTTTAAGAGGCCAATAGATTGTCTGTCCAAATAGAGTGATTACAGGACCATGTTAGCACAACAAAAAAAAAAGATCCTATGAAAAAAAGCACCCGAGTAACTGTAATGCAACAGACGGCAATGAATGGCACATCTCTCCATCTCTCCAGGCAAATGTGGAGCACTCGTGCACTGGAACGCTGTGTTTACAAAACGGAAGAAGTCCAGAGTGAAAAAGTGACCCTCAGAATGTTATTCTTCTGATAAACAGACTAATACACTTTTTAAGACCTTTTTAAGAAGCAGTACTGCCTTTAATACATGCTTCTAATTAGCCACACGTTGAAATACGCAGCTATTAAAAAACTAGGTATAAAAATAAGCACAAGAATCATCTTCTACTTGCACGTGCACTTCTCTCTCAGTTACGAGCTGTTCTATTTCTGAACTCTTAGTTCACTGAAGAGCTGTGTCACTATTATAATTGAGGAAAAAATACTGCGGCCTCATTATTATCTGATCCATTTCAGTTTACAAGTATAAATGATTAAAAACCACAGAAAATGACATCTTTGGTTGCTATACTCTCAGAATAATTACCTTCTTTTAAAGCATATGTCATCATATAACATCTCGTTTATGCATCATTTAAAGGTGCTTAGGTTACATTGGTCGTTACTCTTCAAAAACAACAAAACCAGTAACTGTCACTATATTTTGGGAAAACTAAGATTCAAAAGGCTAATGTGCGCCACCTTGGAATGAGCTGGACAGAGGCACTCAAAAGGTCCACGTGATTCCTCTGTTTAGGAAACAATAAAACACAACACTACAAGCTACAAAANGTATTTACTAAGGTGAATCACAAGAAGATATCTTGCGATTCACCTTAGTAAATACCTTGCCAAAGGAAACATTTGCGGGAATTTAGTAAAATTAAAATGTCTCCACCTTAATTGTCATAAGACACCGTCAACACTGTATACACATTATTCCATAAACATCTTAGTGTCATATTACTAAAAATAATTAACTGACTTTTGCACAAAGTAGCATTATACATACAATAGGCAATCTTTAATGTTTTACAAATGCTGAGCTAAATGGGAGTTCACTACTATAATAATAAGTCAAGGTCTGTGACTTGAATCCCAATGTCAATCTTGTTTTTAAAGAGTTTTGCTAGACTCTCATACCTAGGTAAGTGACCTTATGATGCAGTTACGTGATGGTACTACCAGGTGTTCAAGTACCTACCTCCCTACAAAACAAAAACAAGAAACCAAGACTAACTCTTGACAACAAAAATCACAGCTGTATAAAAACACTGGGAAAAGGACTAGACAGTAGATAAAAAAAATATTACCTGTTGATCAGCACCATCAGGAGCAGAATGCCAGGATATAAGGATTTAACACTAGATTGATACATCACAAATTCATGATAAAGACAGAGTTTTCACTTTGTATTCCTAATAAATCCAGCTCTGTGTATCAAAATTGACACAAATTACCCTAAATATAATTCCCTACCCTCAGGACGTAAAAATCTAGTGGTATACTACATGAAGCAAGTCAAGGCTTGGAAAGGTGAAGCCTTAAAACCCAAGTATGAAAGTCTAACCTCTAGGTGTCTAACCAGGTTGTTACAAAACCAAAAGCTCACTAGTCCCTGACAGATGGACTTTATACAAGCTGACAGTAGTTTTCACTGCAACCGTAGTAAGTGATCCATATTTTTTACATAGTGGATTTGGAAAAGAATGAACTAGAAATACCAGTCCGCTACCTCCCCACACCCCGAAACAATGAAAAGCCCCCTTGCTCTCATAACATGCTTAAGATGCTTAAAATTAGTAGAGTTTAATTAGCACTGAGAAGCCTAAATTAAGCATCAGAAGTACCAGTTAGATAAGCAGTTATACTTGCAGAAGAGACATGCTTACTCTGCAAAACCCTGTATCACCTCACCTTAAGGCTGTTCAAAACCTGTGTCCTATACAGTTCCCCAAGCCTATACCTTATTGATGCACGGAAAAGCTTAAGCCTTGTAACACTAGCTGTTGTTTTTATTAAGAAACTAAGCAGTATGTATCGTTACACATTTGGATATTCAGGTATTGCCAAATACCATAATACTTACTAAACTTGTAATGATTGTACTAAAATAAAGGATAGACTATACAACAAGTACATTGAAGAACTGAGCAATTGAGGACAATCAAAATAATATAACCTCTGGAATGCATCAGTTCAGTAATGAATTCATAGATATAAAGCCACAAAATACTATCATTTAAATCCAACATCCACAGTAGAGTAGCTTACCAATCTGATTACATATCGACTTAATATATTTATTTGAAGACTATATATGTATTTAAAGACTACTGCCATTTGACAGCTTTATTCCCATGATGAACTACAATCAGTATGAAAAGTCTAAACCCATTTCTAAAATCTGTTTAATCTTAGCCACCAACTCCAAATCTCATTGTTTTATTTGCTACAGAATTAAAAAAACCCTCCATCAGAAATCACTTCCCAGTGAGGCAGTAGCAGACTGCAATCAGTTTACTCCCTCGCAAAAAAGAAAGATAATTTAAACTTTGTCATCTTCCCCAGGTGTTTTCTAGATCATGAGTCACTCCTTTAAGACCCTTCTCAAT
>VXAL01005441.1:47898-66138 GCA_013399475.1 Chauna torquata | reverse complement strand
CAATATACTTGCGGTGTCTCAGCTGATTGCAGCAAAGGGTAAGGATCCTCAAATCCAGTTATTTTCTATCATTCAATGGGACAGATGTTTTTTTTTTTTTAAACGCTTCCAAGCTCTTGTTCTTTTCTAGAAAGAGAAAATGGTATTAAATCTTCTCCGCATTCTCAAGACCAGCTGCATAAATAACACTATCCTAATGTTTTGGTAAACCCAGTCAACTTTGTTTAATGTTGTATCCATCAGTCTTGCTAGGCTAACAAGTTTATACTTAACTGGGACAACCTTTTATCTACCTAGCCTTCTCTCACCATTTACACAACGTTTCCCCAGCATTCTATTCAAAATGAGCATCAGCAATTAAGGCTATGTTGACTTTTTTTTTCTTTTTAGTATGAGTTTTTTTCAGACAGTTAATTTTGCAATGTTCCTGAAGTCCTCTTTAGGGGGTCATGTAATTAATTTATACACAGTATCATTTCTCTAGACTAAACATGAATTTGGATCATAAACCACTCTAAATGCTCTGTTAATACATATAAATTACCAAATTTGTTAGGAGATTATACAGTTTGGGAAAAATCTCAATGGTTTTTACTCATGTAAATAGTCCCGCTGACGTCAACAGGATTTTGAGAGTAAATATGAACAGGATTTGATTATGTTGACCAGAATACAAAGATTCCCCAATTACCTTGAGACTGGCACGGAGAGGAAATGGTCCTAGGTCATACAAAAAATCCCAAAACAACCATATCTCACAGCGGAAGCTTCCATATACCTACCAAACCCCTAAGAACCTTCTTCCCCAATTTTTAATGTGATGATGACCCCATCTTTGATACACCATCTTACTTTTAAATGTCGTTACTGCCTACAACCACTCCAAGTCTGGTGAAGTTGTGCAAAAGGCTGCAGTCGAGTAGGATTCCTAGAAATCTTTTGAACTACAAGTACACGAATATATCCAGATATTTTTGGCACACATCTAAGGAAAGAGATGAGAAATAATGCAAATTTCAGACCCTGACAAGATACAGCAGGAACAATTATGAGCCCTCTAAAACACTGTGCTTCTGATGGTGCCCTCTTCATCACCAGCTGCAGCTGATTGGCAGTGACATTGTTGATATACAGTTCAGCTGGCAAAGTTAAGGTCATGTTGCGTATGTTTAACATCTATTAAGCAGTGTTTCTTAATGAAAAAAAAAAATCTGGTCTCCTTTCTCTTGAAATGTGGTTACATGTCAAGAAATCAATCAGGAATAACTATTTAGTGAAGCTGTTCCTTAAGCTTCTACCCTGTCTTTACCATCGAAAACATTATATATTTATTTTCCTTTTTTTTTTTTTGTTTTGTTTTAAACAGATATAGCATTAGAACTAACTGGGGCTTTTTACAAACCTGGCAGCAAAGGGCACAGTCTTGGGTAACATTAAAAGTGAGAAAGGAATCGGTAAATCTATAACTTGTAGACATCTAGCCTCAGCTGTCACACAAAGCCTTCATCAAAGAAACTGTATTTACCTTAGTGTGTACTCTGTGTGACATTAGACACATTGTGTATTCTTCCAGTTTGGAGAAGTTATGAATAAAGATTAAATGTTTTAAAAAAATCCAAAATCAGACCTGTCAGCCATATGGACAGTGCAGAGTATAAAAAAAACCACACACACACAGACTCAAAGGTAACTATTATCACAGAGTAGAAAGACTTCCGAACCAAAATTAAAGGAGCACTCATGTAAGGCAGCTGAATTACTGATATAGCAGGAAGACCTTTCAGGAACTGAACTCTGACCTGCAATTGTGCACTTCTGACATCAGTACTAGAGGACCTAACAGCTTCTTTAACCGAAAGCAGGTTTGGGGCACCCTCTAGAGGTTTTGCTCCCACAGAGGAACAATTTGGAAGAAACACATAACTTTCGTAACATTTGGCAGAGCTTAAGATCCAAAACTACAGCCTGAAACCAATGCAGACTAATATGAAAAGGTTCATTCTAGAGTGCAAAAACAATGCATCACAGGTACAACTCTGTTTTCAATCTGTGCGATCAGATTGCTTGCCCCACTCAACTAGTCCTGGACCATTGAATCTACAGGATCAAAAACTACAAAAAACACATCACAGTTACCACTCTCCTGTTGGAAATCAGGGGAACTTAGTTTCCACCATATAAAAAAAGTTTCTAATACTCCAGAGTTTCACTAAGTTTATAAGGAAAGAATCCAAAGCCCAAGACAGCTAGCAAAATAATAGATCACTCATCCATGCGATGCTCTAAAGTAATACCCGAAACCTCTGGAGTCACACAGATTTTATTATTTTTTTTATTTCTAATAAAATTTAAGTTCCACTTCATAAATGTTCTCTGAATAAAAGCAGCATTAATCATTCAATCTGCCATCATTCGTCCAGCCTTTCCCTCTCCCAAACCTCATCCATACAAAATATGAAGGGCAAAAGGACTTTCTACTACAAGACTACTTGATGCTTCCTGACTTTTTGATCAAGTTGGTACTAGGATGCAATTTCCTATAATATATAATGACACACTGTCTGTTTGGATCTTGGTGGATCATGCTTCCAGGTCTAAGACAAACGTGCTCAAACATTAAGACTTTTCTGTTATCATCATCCTGCAAGTCTAAAAACATAGGGTCTTTCAAGCAGTTACGCAGCTTTGAGCAACTTCCTCAAAGCAGAAAAACAATAGCCCGTTTAAGATGCTTCATTATGAAGGAAAAAAATGGAAAAAACATTCAACAATCTGAATATTAGAGGCATTTCCTACCATCAATAATATCACAAAAATGTAAATTCCAACTATGAAGTGTTTATTTTTAGGATTGTTTGAAACTGCAAGCATTAATACAAAGCTCTCTAACTCAGAGACTACTGATGTTTTGCTGCAAACATCTCCACTTGCTTTTGTTAGGAAAGCAAATCAAAAACACTTGGATTAGAGTATCCAGGGTATCCCAGCACCAATAGAAAAAAGCGAGCATGCAACATACTTCTCCAGTTCCACTATCAGAGTAATTTGAGACATACCCATCACTTTATTCAAAGCAGACTGCCCTATCAGTGACTGGTGAAATGAAATGAAGACCAATCACTAACAAAATGACAGAGTGTCTGCTTCAGAGAAAACTGTAATGAGACTCTTGAAATATCTTGATGATGGCTCCTCAGGGATCCAGCTCTAGCTATTGTGAATTTTGAATTTCAGGAAACTAATTCTTGAATGTAGAAGAGCTGGTCTTAGGCAAGGCTGAATGATGCTCCACAGACACCCTTACTGCAGGCATATAGGCCCTACTAGAAACTGTGCAAAGCTTTGAGCTCCTCTATAAACTGTTACATCCAAGTTCTCAGGTAGCATCAGAACATTAATTTGCCATCTGCCTGCCAAAAAATTTCTCCTGCACACAGGACAAGCCACAGTAACTAATGCAACTGACATTCTTGAGATGATTAATGCATCCAGCGTCAAATCTGAACACACGGAGTCAGGTTTGCAGGGAAATGAGTTGCCTACTGTGCTAAAAGCAAGCATCAGCAGGAACACACCAGGCTGATGCTCAACCCCCCTTCCCTGGTCCCAAACAGCTTCTATTCCCAGTTTAAAGCTTTGTTCCTCATTTGAAATTAAGTAACAGTCAAACAGATGTTACAGCCCACTAATACCTGAATTTCTCTTTGGCAGACGCCAAAGCAGAAGTCAAAGAACAGTTGCAAATTATCTAAAAATGCAGCAGAACTGGGTACAGCTCTCCACATGTGGCCTCATCAGTGTTGAGTAGAAGGGAAGAATCACTTCCCTCCACCCCCCAGCGATGCCTTTCGTAATACAGCCCAGGAGGCTGTTGGTTTTCTTTGCCATGAGAGCACACTGCTGGGTGATGTTCAACTTGTTGTCCACTAGGACCCTCAGATCCTTATCTGCAAAGCTGCTTTCCAGCCAGTTGGCACCCAGCATGTACTGGTGCAAGATGTTACTCCTACCCAGGTGGAGAGCTTGACATTTTATCTCTGCTTGAACTTCGTGAACTTCCTTGTCAGCCCATTTCTCCATCCTGTCAACATCTCTCTCAATAGCAGCACAGTTCTCTGGTGTATAAAATACTCCTCTCAGTTTTGTATCATCTGGGAACTTGCTGACAGTGTATCTCTGCCCCAGAACCCAGATCATTAACAACCTTAGACAATACAGGAGCCAGTATCGACCCCTGGAGTACACCATTAGCAGCTGGCCTCCTGCTGGACTTTATGCTGCTCACCATAGCTCTTTGAGCCCAGCAGTTCAACCAGTTTTCAGTCCATGTTACTGTCCATTTATTTAACCCGTACTTCAAGAGCTTGTCTACCACTATGATATGTGATACTGTCAAAAGCCTTACTAAAGTTGATAAATAGCAGTCAATGCTCTCCACTTATCCACTACAGTCATCTCTTTGTAGAAGGCTATCAGTTTGGTTGAGCTTACCCAGAATAGAAATGTATAAAAACATTAAGGAGTAATCACCTTAGGTACATATATTTAGAATAATGATATTTAGAATCATTAGAGGGCAGATGTTCTAACATTCAGAACACGTTTCAATAGACCGTACTTTGAAGGCTGACAAGTCTATCAATGGATCAGAGTTGTGAAAGTTAGATTTCTCCAAATAAAAAAAAAAAATTGCTAAGCAAAACATTTCTCAGCCAAAATTGCATCAGCTACAAAGCCACAACTCATTTTTTCAGGATTTTGTAAGTTTAACAAGTTTTATTTTTTAAAATGAATACTGCATCAAACAGATTTTTGATTGCGTATTATGCTATTGACTGTAAGTTAGTCCAGAAGAATACAGTCCACCGGCCACATCAGAATATGCATTTATATATTTTTGCCAAAGTCATAAGCTATACTTGTTGAGATATTTTACTTCATTTTAAACACATTAAATGATAAAGGCAGCTGCTACCTAATACACAAACTCCATTTTACTGTTTTGTAATAACATTCTGACACTTTGATTCAGAAAAAAAAAAATGTCCATTCTTGTTGAAAAGTTATTTTGAGTAACTACGCCAGCCTTGAAATATTTTCCTTCTTCCACCCCTACAATCTTTCCGTTTTACTTCTGTATGTTATAGTTGCAGGGAAAGAGGGCTCTCATATCATAGGTGTATTCCTCAGATCCCTACTGAATCTGATATTAGCTTAAATTTCTTGTTCTGGGTGACATACTCTAACAGAGGGGAAAAATAAGTCACTGGTTGCCTTCTGATCCACTGAGCTAGGTCAAACAAAGCCTATGTTGCACTACCGCATTGGCGTATATGTGGTCTTAACCTAACAAAATGTACATACTAAAAAAATCTCAGAAAAGACCAGTTTGAGAAAATCTTAAAACCTTGGAGGCATTTAGGAAAAAAAAATAGAATAGTATTTAATGTTTTGCTAAAGCAAAAGCAAAAAAGCCGAGAGATTGTCCAAATATTCTAAGGTCTACCTATACCAAGTATTTTGCTGAAGGAATCTTTAATTACTTCCACACCAACCTGACCTCTATTTGATGAAAACAACCTAAAGATATAGGAAACTCAAACGTTTGTCCCTAATCGTCCTGCTGTAACTGAGACTGCTCGCTTCTTTTTGCTTGAAACAAAGAAAGAAAGGAGGATTGCAAGGAAATTACTACTGGTAGCAAGGCAAGGCTCAACCAGAAGCTGTCTCTCCAATTCTCTCTCAATACATGATGAAACAATAGCAACAGACTCTTGCTCACAAACAAGTTTAATGCATTCCTTGTACACTCCCCTTTAAAACTGCATTACAGTTATGGACCACCATAAAAGTATTCGCCCGTGCTTTGTACAGCTTCGTTATTCTTGCAAAAACAAGTTCTCATTTAGTTTTTTAAACTTCTCATGAA
Source organism: Chauna torquata (assembly GCA_013399475.1). Taxonomy (NCBI): domain Eukaryota; kingdom Metazoa; phylum Chordata; class Aves; order Anseriformes; family Anhimidae; genus Chauna; species Chauna torquata. The sequence goes on along the minus strand of VXAL01005441.1, from coordinate 60,209 downwards.
AGAAGATCAGTACAGTTTACCTTTTTCCTCTTCTTTTTTTACCCCTCACTTATTATTTGTTTTCACAAGGGGGAGGGGGGGAAGCTGAGTAACGACACTTTCTGGTTTGGAAAAAGCCTCTTAGATCAAATAAAACGTTACCTGTTTGTGAAAATGTCCATATGAAGTCAAGCAAAAGTTAGTTTCATGCCATCCATGCACTGATTTCAGTACAAGAGACAAGTCTTTGCTTGAGCAACACTGAAAGAGATGTGTGCGTGTTCTCAGAGACAGAGTACATAAGCAACCAGGATCCTGTTTTCTTGCTTGTACCTGACCTGTTTTGAACCCCTCTATAAATGTTTTCTCTTCAGCAGTTGTGTTCGCTAGTTTTTTCTTGAACTCTTCAGCACCAGGACCATCTGTGAGAATGTTTTGGACAGCACTAGTTCAACAGGGTTGTGATCTAAATTCAGTTGTCAAAACACCGATGTGGTACAAAATAAAAGGCCACCGCTATGTTTGATTGCTTAGATGATTGATAAATTAGCATTGCAGTCTGTTACTCCATCTGCATTCTTGCATATGGTCCTTCATATATGGAACCATTACTGAATCTGCAGCACATGATTTTCCAAACACATGCTTGGAGGGAGTTGGTTATATGCCACTGTGCATACAAAGACACTGCTGAAGCTTATCTCTGACTGGGGTCCTTGTGTTTCTTATGGATTGTAAAAGGTCAGAGATTAACTAAGAGGTGCTGAGCTCACTCAGTAGCTCAAGGTGTGAAATCCTGTGATATTCACAACTAGCTTCAAGCTCCTGTTGTAACTTACATTTACCTCAGGTCCAGTTTCGTAGTTTATTGAAATCCAGTAGTGATAAGTAAACACACTTCCACTCAAACTTTGAAAACTTTTTTTTTCAAACTATTCTACCGATGTGGAACCAAAGTTTGAAACAAGAACTGCAAACAGGATGACTGAAGGAATTTCCTGGGGCTTCTACCACAAGCTAGCCTACATACAAGGTAGGAGCTGCAGCAGCCCCTTAGCAACACCTTCTTGCACCACAAAATAATTTCAGCTATAAACCTTACTTCTGGTGAGTTATATGATGAACTGTTAATATAAAAAATACATATTTGTTAACAAGTGATAGTGCTCACATCCTATCAGAGGAGAGATCCCAGATGTTTAATATAAAAAAATGCAACAAGAGTTCACGAGGCAACAAGATCTTCCATAATACTCTATTTAAACCATTAATTACTGTTTCAAGACAACCGAACAAAAATCTTTATGAAAGAGGAAGTCTGAAATAAAAAGAATTACAGAAAAAGAATTACACAAATAAAGAGTTGATAGAGGCAGTACTGCTTTATATGTTTGTTACGTTTTGGTTAATATTTGAATGTCTTATTCAAGTAGTGTTAAAAACTCTAAAAAAAAGTTCAGACTTCAAAAGTTTTGGATGTAGAAATACTCAGACTTTAAATTAAAAGCTCCTTTTTGTTCTTCTCCTCTACATGTATATGAAAAAAGAGACCAAGATTAAAACATCAGAAATATTGTGTAATGTCCTATAAACGCATTCAGCAGGATAAGCCACATTTTTGAAGAAGCTCTATAAAGTGATTCATGTACAAAGAAGAAAAGGCTTTGTGCTGGCCTTCCTTTCTCTGCCTGCTCTTGTGAAATGCAGATGTATAGCTGTGCTTCAGAAATACACTTTATATCTAGAACCTGCTATTGTAAAATAAATCGCAAGTCCCTAACCCTTTCACATAAACTACTGTAAGTTGCACATTGAAGGGAATATAATACAAAACTAAAATTATTTTAGCTATCCTCAAATTCCATTGAAGTAGTAGAGAATTTATTGCATTGATATTGCCTCCTTTAGCTGATCCAAAACCAAAAGTAAGTCTCAGCTCATGCTATTCCAGCAGGTAAGATTGCTGATGCATTACACAGGCAGTCTGAGATGCTGTAGCTACCACTGCTGCTGAGGTTGATTTCCCTTCTGAATCAGAGCAGCCACTGAAAGTCCATACTATAATTCAACGTAGACATTTCTACCTTTACATATATTCCGTCACCTTGGTCTAGACCCTGAAATATGCTTCTATTCTTTTGCCTTCCTCTTATACCATCTACTTAACTTAGTTGTACCACAACTGTTAATAACATTTTAGCCTTGTTCAGATGTTTCACTGTAAGAAAACATTTTTGCTTTAAAAAAATAAAGAATTTCACCTCTATGAAATATAAAAGCTACCTTAAGTCTCAGATAGCAACCACGCAAAGGTCTGTGGTTCTCTCTCAAACAGATAATGAAAACAGCTATTGGGTCTTATTAAAAGCTTGCTTATAACATCTTCTTGCTATTTACTTGACTTGATTGAGTACAAGCAGATAAAATTTATGAAGATTTCTAGAAAGTTCAATTCAGAAAACATCCAGATTCAGAAAAACAAAAGAAACCAGACCTTTTATTTTAGTGACATGACAGAGGTACTCTGATTTCTAGAAAGATCCAGCTTAAACATTTTTATAGTTTTAGATCTTGCTCTGGGAAATTCACACAATATGCTGTGAAAAGGGCAACAAAGACAACCAAATTTAAACTAACTACAAAAATACAGAATTAGAGTTGTTTTTAAAAACATCTTTCAATTCAGACACAGCAAAATTAATATGTTCTATATAGACAAAAAGGTCTTACTAGCCTGAGTTTCAGGTTGCTACCACACTTCCTAGTGATAGGAAGGGAAATTCATAGAGTTCAAGTTCTCTCCCACTGTTCATTTTGAAAGCTTTGTTCAAATAACAATATTCCACATTAATACGTGCATTCAACAAGCATATAGAAAACTGAATATATTCTCAGTATCCAAAGCTTGCACTCCTAACTTCACATGAACAGAAAAAAGTTGAACCTGAAGTCCACTAGCTTATTCCAGATCTGAAGACTATATCACATCATTAACTTGCAAAATAAACTCATTAATCCTATTTTCAGTGTAAACACCAATGCAACTTCTCTGTAGGGTGACAACACCCTAACCTCTCCTAACCTAAACCTGAGTTTACCAGCACATGGTTTTGCTGGATAGGTAGGAAAGTACGAAAGAAGAGTGCAACCTAAAAGAACACAAAATAAGATCACCTTGAATGTGCACAGGGGAAGAAACAGAGTACATACTCCTCCAGAGAAACAGCTCAGAAGACTATATTAAGGATTCACCTGGATCCTTACAGTCCAAAGTGTAGGACTAATACATTTCAGAAAGGGGACCAACAGGTAGAACAGTTAGACAAAGACACACACGTTTAACTCTGTAACCTCAAGAGCAATCAGCACTCCTCCCATTCTCCCTCTGATATCAATTTTAGGGACAGCTTCACTTTTCCACTTGTACAATTTCTTCTGGCCAACTCAGCTTTTGCATATGAGACACTCATTCTCATTTGTTAAGCAAAAAAATACGACTATATTGCACAGCACTACAACTTAGACACTTAAATAAAACCATGTGGCAAAACAAACAGTTTTCGGCCACCTGTCAAAATTCTGTAGTGATTAAACTCAAAGCAAAACCAGAAGACCATACTTAAATAAAGAGTCATTGGAAAAGTATTTGAAAAATGTGCATGTTTAAATGTCGTTATGAGAATATTAAACCTTCATAGTCAGGAATCCCTTTTTTGTTTGTTTGTTTTTATTGAAGTTCTGGTATTTTACTGGAGGCATACTAAATACATCGTGAATAAGGGAATTTCAAAATGAGGCGTGAGGGAGAAATAATTGCTGCATTCCCTAGAAGAACGCACTTCCATAAATTTACTGACTTGTTTTAAAGGTCTTTACAACTTTCTAGAAAGTAATACCATTTGTTGACAAGCATACTACATTATCAGGTAAACAAGCCTTGCACTTCTAGAACTTGACTGTTCTGGAGGTGGGGAAGGATATCTCTGTAGAGTAAGTTAGCTAAACAAACTGCCAATGATTTTTGGTTTTTCCCCTTTTCTTTCTTTATTCCTCTTTTTTACCCCTCCACCTTCTTCCCCCAGCTGGAACATTTCCATATTGATCAAAGCTGGAAAATTCTGAGTAAAGAGGAAAGAAATATTTGTGACCCAGGTTCATCTTGTAAAGCATAGGTCTCCCATTGAATCAGCTGGAGTTCTGTTACCTAATTCAATGAGAATAGGATTGAGTTTTGCTTGGGGGAAAACACAAAACTACATAGCTTTGGAGCTTAGTACACAAGTCACGTAATACAGATGCAAGAGGAATTTCAACATTTGACACAGATGCAGCTTGTTCCATACTTGCTTATAGCATATAAATACTATATATGCATGCATTTCTTAAGCATTTTCAAACTGCTTTGTCTGTTGTATCTGTGCACGATGTCCTGTTGGAATTCGTATACTTTTCCAAATAAAGCATTCCTGAAAATCTATTTCGAAAAACATTTACTAGAAATCATCAGACTAGCTCAACTACCTATGTTAAAGAATTGGATTAGCATCTTTCTACTTCACTTACAGTACAGCAATTGTGACTTTCAGCCTCTCTCCGTCTCCACCTTCCTCCCCCCACCCTTTTCTGTGACACAGTAAAAAATGCAAAAGCAATTTATATTGCAGAGAGTCTTTGGCTCCTTGACAAACATCACTGCTCCCAGTCTGCTCTGTCAATAGATCACCACCAATCTGTCATTCGGGGACCTGAAGCATTGTCATCACTACCGATCAAAAGCCAAGCAGCTCCTTGCTGGATATTTTTAGAGGAGAGACCATGCCGAGCGAGCCTCAAAGAGCAATCCATCAGCCACGTCAGCCTGAAGACTCCGGTGGGCTGAGCAGCGCTGCAGAGGAAACCCGGGCTCCTCACAGGCCAGCTGAGACAAGGCTCTGGTTTCAGTGCCCTTCTGCTGAGACGCAAACCAGGGCCTGCCTTCGGCCACACGACTCTATAAAGGTACCAGCACCCTGATCCTACACAGTAATCAGCACCTACGAAAATATAGGTAGGTCTAGGCACACAACCAGGAAAATCAGGTTCTCTAAGGTGACTTTGCCCAGTATGCTTTCCAACGAGACCAGCACGTTCAGCAGGTCAGAGATGCCAGATCTCAGAAATCCAAGATGTCCCAAAGTTCTGAAAGCAGGACAAGATTATCCAGCATTCACCTGGTATTAACTGTCAGATATACTATATTCCTCAAACGCTAATGTTGCACTTATCCAAAAATAAAAATTAAAAAATTCTAAAAAAAATTTTACTCTGGAAATCAAACTAAATTGCCTTACTTAATCTAACTGTGCGAAGCTTTAGCCATTCAAATCTAAAGCAAGGGCATAAAACATGATCAAAGCATAGAATATTGTTTTTACCACTCAAAATCAGGGGTCTTTTCTGCTCAGTTTAAAACTTTTTATACTAATACACATGAACCAGAAGAAATATTTATTATTCACTATCAAAATTCATGCCTGTTCAAATAGACTGAGGAAAAAAAAAAAAAGGCAGTGAAACTTATACATGCACTGTACCTCCTGGACAGAGATAGAAAAGTAAGAATGATGAAGCAGACTAATCCTGCCTACTTATAATTAAAGGTACTTACAGAGGGAGTATTTAGGACAATTGATCAAAACTCAGCCTCATAAAGGCAAAGAAGAGATGCAAAGGTTGTTTTACACCGTACTTCTACATTTCAACCACAGAATATAACTGATGCACAGACCTAGGCTATATGAAATGACACAGAATATAAGGAAGCTTTTGTTTCTTTTTGAAATGAGGAGTATTACCCATTCTTTGATAACTCATTATGACAGTTGGCACTGAGAATTAAGCATGTAGTAGTATCCCAGTGGAAGCACATAGAGGCTAACGAACTTCCCTAATTTGACCAGAAATGCATGCTTTGGTATTTGTTTTTATTGCACAAAATGTAATGGCACATTTTAAACACTTATTTACCTGAGTGTATTAAACAGCTGCTTTATAGAATAGGGCACAACTTTAAAACACATTAGGGCTTCCTTTCAATTGCTGCCATTTGTATGAAAGATTTCTTTGTATCATGAGTGTTTCTAGTGCCAGTTTTTTTAAATCTGCAATTCTAAACTTACTCTTCGATTAGACATGCATGTTTCTAATTAAGTTCAACCTGCCCATCCTTCTCTGAAGAGATGGTGTCCGAGTCTACCAAGATCCTTGAGGCTTTGTGCAATACTGTACTTGTTCTTGATAAAGACAAAAGAAGTCAGAAGTGGCAAATAAGGTGCAATAATCTGCCAAGCTTGTCAGATAGGCTTTCAACCAAAAACACGTAACTCTGATCCTATAAAAATCTTTAGGGGACCATTGCATTTAAACAGGTGAAAAAGAGGAAACAGCGTTACATATCTAATATGCATTCAATTATAGGATGCTATATGTCGTTAGTAAAATAAAAGCATGTGTACTAGTCAATACTTAATGAGGTCTGTGCCAGATTACAAACGCTGTTTTTCCCTGAGCGAACCAAACTTTACCTTCTAAAAAAAATCAGACATAACAGAGAGGCATTTGGGAATTAATTTGGTGATCCCTAAGCAGGGCTTCCAACCCTGTTACTCAAAATCTCTCTGTTGGGCTTAAATGCTATAAACCTGATTTAATGACATAAATAAAGAAGCCAAATGCCAAGTATCTTTAGTTGTTTTCTTCGTAATGATCATTCTGAGAATGCATTTGGCCTTCTATACTATTGACACCGACAAACAGACATGCTTTTACATTTCCAAGTCTTTCTGTGCACCGCCAGATGACATACTACAGCACTGTAGTGGAACTCCACATAGAAAGCCACATGATTCTTGTAACTGAAGTTCCAAAAATATTTGCAGTAAGAATAGCAAGAATAACGCGATTCATCAATTACTGTCAACTTCCTTCACTAAAGCACAAGCTTTTTTTTTTTTTTAAAATACCCAAAGCTTGTTCATTCTATTCACTGCATTTGTAAAACATTGTTGGTCAGACAAGATTAGACACTGAACTGAAGGTCAAGTTACCCTGAACACAGGTACTTCATCAGAAATATTCAGACAGTTTAACAAAATGATTAATCGTATCTGACAATTTGTCAAACTGCTCATAGACTGACCTAGACTTTGATTTACAAAAACTCACCAGATGATGTATTTTGCGGACCCATTCTAGCATCAACACTGTTTAGGAGTCTAAGTCCCACTTTCCGTGAGGCTTCAGCTTCCAGACCACACAATCTCCCTCTCAAAGGTACCAAGCCATTTTGAAATGAGATGATGCCATTAGGCACGCTCAAAAGCTGCAGCGAACTTTAGCTGTTGTAAGAAATATGAGACAGAGATGACTTCAGAAATGCCTTCAGGTATCTGCTTATTTTAAAAGCTCAATTTCTCTGAAAATGCTGGCATGCAAGACAGCAACAAGGCTTGCCCAGGCAGGCTTTCCCTGTCTGCATTTCTCTAACCTTGAACCATTTACATTGTTGAAAACATTTAATCTGTTGTTTCCTTAGATAACCATTCTCTGACCCAGCCTTCTGGGTCAGTCTTTTTTTTCCAATACATCTCCATATTTAACACCATGCCATTTTTCATGCCAAAAAATGTGCAAAAAAGGGCTTTTGACTTTCGCCATGCCAAACAAGTAAGGTAACAGTCAACCTCCTGGCAAGAAGAATGATTACTTTTAAACATGCAAGTTTGACTTCGACAACAGCCTACCTTCTATGAAAGAGCAGACAATATTCAACATACAAGAATGAAGAAACCTGATTACTACCCAGCCAGGTACAACATTCGCAGAAGATACGAGAATGCCAGGACTTGCTTCACATCATTGTGCATGCCATTTTCAGAGACCAGCACTCATTGGTATGAGTTAGACTCTTCACTCAGATAAATATTAAAATCATTTAAGTATTAACAAAAAAGGAGAGCCAGCATACCAGTAATATACATGCTCCCAAGTTTTGGTATCTCGTTGGAAAACTACAAAAATAAATTGTAAGGTTCACATGTTCCATTTTCAATGCACAGTACAGTATTTCTCAGATATCCAGCTTCAAAAAAATGTGGAAGTGGTACTCTCTCAGGAAACAGGAATTGTAAGATAACACATTCCTTGAAATGCAGTGTCTGGTGCCTCAAGCCACCAATGACAATCTTGCCAGTCACCCTTCCTACCTGCTTGCTGGTTTTAATGGGAGATATATGCCCTTCCAGGACACAGATTACAAGTTTTAGCAATCCTAGCGGTGCTAAAAGGTAAAGCAATTCTCCACGATCCACACAAACTTATTTCTCGTTATTCCCCCAAACATTTTAGTAATTTAAAAGAAATTAACCTGAGATAAATGAAAATGTAAAAAGTCTCATCCAGTGTGTTTAAAACCATTAAGAAGCTCATCAAAATTCCTATTTATGCTACATGCCTAATTTCATTTGGTTCCCTTCAAAAATTCAGCCTTAGAGGAATATTTTGGTGTTGCTTAATTAAACAATAATTGACTGTGTTAGGACAGAAGGATATACTTACGGCTGAAAAAGGAGTCCATATATGTTATACTAAGCAGACAAAATTAAGTTTTACTGTCAGTTTCCAAAAGAAGTTTTCTTGACTGAAAGTGCTGCACTGTGAAGATTGTGGGAGATGAAGTCAATTGCAAACTTGGCAAGAAAAGAAGGGGGGAGGGTGAAAAAAAAAGTGCAAAATCTTCCTCTAGATAATATTTGATGAAAAACCCCTTTGGCTCTCAGATGTTCTTAATTTACTAATCGATGTGGACTCTGCACTTTTCTGGCTCCTCAAAAATGAATGCAAACAAGTGGAAAGCACTAGTTTGTTATACTGTAAAACTATAATGGCTAATGCAATAAAACATCATCAAATGCAACATCAAACATTGTTATTACATATATGGATTTTTAAAAGATTACCACCTTCTTGGTAGGTTTGAGAAATACACAGTTCTAAAGTTTTATTAGAAGCCTGCTTTTTCCAAAAACTTCAACAAAACAAGGAGTGACAAAAAGGACAAGATAATACATACTCTTCCATGCTTCATGTCTCCTGAAGTTACTGCTTATTACTATAATTGAATTTTGTAAAGCAGAACAGGCAGATTAAGAGCCAGTAGGATGCACTAGAAGTTAGCATGCCAGGAACAATTTAAACAAATATTAAATACTTGCTGTCATAGATAATGGGATGTTTCCCTGTTTCTTAGTTTTACACTAAACAAGCAACTCATACAAGAAAAAAAATCTATTAACATAGCTATCAGTTTACATATAAACAGATACCATATTTCCTTTACATTTACAACGTCCAGAATATTGTCAGAGAATCTGGTCAGGCAATCTGCTTTTACAACCCATTCATGACACCAAGTTAGCACATCCCAAGGGAACAGAAGAAATTATTTCAGTGTCATGCTCCATTCAGACTTCTTTCCAAGTAAGCCTAACCACAGAAGAGCCACAAACCAAAGGGTTGTGCGGTTCTGCAATACACAAGCAGAGGATTGCATAGCTGCTCTACATGGAGACCTCGTATTGACAAAAGAGATACTAAGCTCAACCCTTTACCATCATACCCCCCTCCTTAAAAAAAAAAGTCAGAAAAATAGTATTTTTGCAGGTGTGCTGACTTCTGTCAGGAAAGTCAATCTCTTAGTCAAAAGCAAAGACATTTTCGTCTATTTAACAGCCATTCTGTCATTTAAAAAATAAATGCATTATATTTAATAATTCTGCCTCCGTTACAATTTATTACTTATGCTGTGAATAATTAGACTGCTAAATTAATATTGTGCAGTTAAATTATCAGCCAAAACTCATCCTGTAATAAGATCTTACTGAGACCTTCAAAAGCGGAGAAGCAATCCACTTCATTTTTGTCAAACTAAGCTGTAACTGGAAATATCAAACTTCATGACTTGCAAGAGCAATCAATAAGAATCAAAACTAAAGGTTCTTATTTACATAAAGAGTGCTATAATAATGCGTTTTCCTTATCTTACTGACACTCCTGAAAACAGTTGCTTCTAGGAATTGTTGAAACGTATGTCTGAAATCCTAACAAAGATATGCTGAATTTCCACAAGTGATAGGCTCTAAAAATCATATCACACTGAACCATGAAATAGAAAATGTATCTGAAATTTAGTGCAAAATTTAACACTCATGAGTTCTGCTGATTTTTTTATCTGCTCCATTTACATGCCGATCTACAGCCCTACTTAAAAAAGTATTTCTTAAAACCCTTAAAATAAGCTGCTCTATCACTTCCTTTGTAGCATAAGTTGATTTTACACGTCTCGAGAAACAAACACATTACACCAAATCACAGCCATTAAATTGATACCATCCATCAGCAAAGGTAAGTTATGCAAATAAGAATTATGCAAACACTTTTTTTTTAGTTGATACTATTTCTATTTTGTGCAGCTGTCTGTCAGAGTTCATTATGTGAGGATGAAATTACTTTAGGAGCATTATTTAAAAAAAAAAAGTGAAAGTCAAAAGCTAGTGCCACTGATGAGCTATTTATCACTGTCTGACATCAGCTAAGGTACCTGACAAACAGAACTCAAGCACAGTAGCTGGAGTTCCCTCCCAAAAGCATCTTGCTTGCAATCCACAAAGTCATGCAACTGGCACTCAGAAATAAATACTTTGCTTCCTACCGGCAGCTTTAAGAGGTATTTCCTTTGGTATGTATACACAGCACAATCCACTACTCTTTTTTTTTTCTAAACCAAAGCCTCTCTTATATAACAGGCTGCAAAAACCATCTCTGAATAACGTGACCAAGATGCGATCTCCTGTTTCTGTACTACAACATTCAATATAACCACATTCAACGCAGCCCTGAGCCATTAATCAACTTCTTACTAACAAGAATGATCTATAGCAAGTTCTCTGCAGTTTTGCAGCACGCAGACTGATGTTCAGTCAAGGCTCCAAAAGGTAAAGGCATTTCCAGGCTGAAAAGGGACAGCTTCACACACCTGACTCAGAATTAGTCTTGCATGGGTGTTTGACAATCACAGAACGCACGAGTCCTGCTTATTTATCACGCTCTTCCTTGGTTTGGGTTTAGGGTTGGGGTTGCTCCCCACGTACATCAGTTCACAAAGGCTCTAAAGCCGTTTGGGTCTGAGGCCCACAGGTAGAGCATGCAGCAGCTTTCCCTGCAGACCTGCACTTAACTCCGCCCGCCACATCATCTCTAAATTGACCAACTAACTAAGCTGCTTGGAAAACATCAGGCCAGCCAATGGGAGTTAGATAAAGTTATCAGCTCATTTTTTAATTATCAGCTCATTTTTTAAGACAAGATGAATACATCCTTAAATACAGGGTGATGCTGATATTTTTCCTTCTTTTGATTCCACAAAAGCCCACAACAGACTTACATAAACTCCATACAATCCTGGGTAGTCCTCTTGCTATCCTGAGGTACAGCCGTAAGTCTCGACACAGCCTAGAGAGCAGTCTGCTACAACCTACAGTTGGGGCTGAAGCCTGCAACATGAAGTTTTTACTTTATTGTATTATTACCAATAAAAAAAGCGTACATGGTTTTAGGTGTACGAGTATCTGCTACTACAGCCAATAAAGTTAACAGCTGGCTGCTTAATGAAGGGCCTATTCATTTCTACCTATTTTTCCAGAAGTGCCAGCTATTTTCCTACAATGCATGAGGTTAATCACGACACCCTGAATCAGAACAAAGCACACGCTAACACTTAAACTGTGAAAAGAAAACGTCCGAGCGCAACAAGACGCCGTATTCCCATCTTTCACGTATTCCTGCCTCCCATCCCTCCAGGGGAAATTTAACATGGTTTCTAAAATGATTTCTCTTCAGGGCTTTTCATTTTTCTCCAAGATCCCCAGCCAGATGAATCTGTGTATTACATGCACTGCCTGCGCTGCTGCTGCTGCTGCTGCACCTCCTCTGTGGCGACTTGATTCGGCTGAAGCTACGCTTTGCCCGATCGATGCAAGCACATTACACGCCAGAATAAGAGTAAGGTAAGGGTAAAGAAAAGAAAAGCGTCTTCCCTTTCAGCCATTAAATATAGATCAACGAAACACCGCGCTGCACATCGCGGCTCCCTTCCCCACCCCCCTCCACCCGCTCCTCGAGCGCAGGATTTCGCACACGGTGGCTCCAGAGGAAGAACCCTCCCCCTCCCCCCGCCGCGCAGACACCCGGACACCCTGAGCGGCTGCCGCCCGCAGCCGCCCCAGGGCCGGGGCCGT
>VXAL01005441.1:8355-43609 GCA_013399475.1 Chauna torquata | reverse complement strand
GAGGAGCGGATCTGCTGGACTTTAAAAAAATCATTTTAAGAACAAATGTTTAGCTAGTAGCTTCCATTAGTCTCCTAAGTGATTTGACATTTTCAGCATATCAGATTTTCGTGTAAAGTGATATACAAAGGTAAAAGAAAAAATTGACAGCCTCAGTCACAAGCAATCAGCCGTCTTATTCAATAACAATTATTAATAACAAAACTTTATCTGAGAGTTCCTGATTAATGGGACAGTTGGAATTTCACACAACTCCAAGAAAAAGCTTATTGAAAATACTGCAGAGGAGAGAGAGAATGTGACATTATTCCTATCAATTAAGCACATCTGAATTAAAGAGGATTTGGGGTTTTTATGTGTAATTTATTTTAAAAACTTGTTGATATGTTGTTCTTCAGCAGATGGAAGACCAGAAGTTCAAACGAGATTCAGTGTAATGTAAAAATTGTTCTTTCCAGCTTCTGATAAAAAGAAAGTTTGCTGTTAGAGATTCATATCCTATATGTGCACAGGTTATAGAAAGACCTGAATGTTCTGAAACAATTTCTAAACCCTAATCCCATGGAAGAAGGTAATCTCAATCTATCTTCTTGTGAACCAGTCTTATGAGCAGTACAACGTCAACTCAGCTGAAAATCAAAGTCTAGTTTTAGCAGTTCAAAACATGTTTATCCCTATTAGTGTCAATTGAAATGCCAAGCTATTCTCCGAGTGTATTCCTTAATACAGTTAGAGCTGCAAAAGCATTTGGGATTAAGGTATAACACTTACAAAACTGCATTGTACCTTTCAGATTCTTTTTTCCTTTCCACTGTGCTTGTTTACACTGTGCATTGAATAAGTCCATCTCAACAGTAGAGACCATCCTGCAAAAGGCCAAGAAGAAATCTTGCCAGATTCAGAAAGTGATTCTCTTTGAATAACAGTTGGTGAAACATCGTTATGCTGCTTATCCTTTCATTTAGTCCAATTATGTGTGAGTTTTAGCTTGTATTTTTCTATGGTGTGAAAGACTATCAGAGTTCAAGGAACCTGTAGATTCAGCATCTATTTAGACCTCAGTGAAGACTGAGATACCACTTACCCTGGAAGAGAAGTGAATGACTTGGCAGATCTTGCAATTACATAGTGTTTTCTAATCTATTCGCTAGCATATAGTCTGTAGCAGGAAAGATGAAGCTAAATTTAATTGTCTGTTAACTCCATGAACAGCACTATCCAGAAGTCACACACTTCTGCTTTTTCCATCCAGCATAGCTTTACATTCCCAGAGACTGTTGATCTGTTTTCCCAGTGCACAGGAGACTCAAGTCTAATCAGATCCATACTCTCAGTTCCGTTTAGTAGTTACACTAGCAACCTTTGTGAAATGCCAGACCACTGAAGGTCCATGGGTTAGCAAGTACTTCTTGCAAGAATTTCCATGTTCTTCACAGCTTTTCTTTAGTCTTCTTACATGACACGTACATTAGTGGTTTAGTGTACAGGAGGATTCTTTATAATATTCCTTACATCCATACTGGAGTTTCTCGCTTACACTCTTGGTGTATTCAAAGTGGTTGCCCCGCCTGTGGAACCAAGGCTGAAGTCACAGATGGCTGCCATTCTAGAAAGCACCAATTGCAACATGGACCCATGGTCCTCTAGCATGCCCTGTACGTACCGAGGCCCAGCAGCTACTGTGGACTTTATTGCTGATGTAGAAGCAATGTGTTCATAGAGTCCTGCAACCTTAACAGATCTCAGAAAACTGAACTCCATTTTTCCCCTTCTTTGGACTGTACCGGTGAGTAATGTAGATATTCCCTGTTGGAACAAAAGACATTTCAGCCAAGTGGGTCAAGAACCAAAACTGCTTCATTTCCTCTCTTTCTTCAGCTGAGCTCTTTTGTACTTCGTAGATGTGAAGCAGATGCCTGATTGTCTCCCACTTTGCCCTGATAATTCCTTCAGTCAAGCCCCAGAATTTGTTTGTCTCAGGAAGATGTTGGAGCGCGTCAGATTGCGTGGTTCATGCGGGTTACCCAGTCTTACACTTTTTGCTACAGGTTCTCCTGCATAATTGGATATCTGTAGGCCTATATGTGATTTGTAGTGGAGAGATGTGTTTGTCATCATCCCATAGAATTTTTAGTCTTAATCTCACTTCCATGAACTAACTTTTTTAGAAAGAATAATTTTAGCAAGAAAGGAGCATCTGTTGCTTCTAAACTGAATGGCCATTCAGCCAAGAGTAAAATAGGTGAGTAAGCAATTACTTGCTTATGGATGATAAGTACAGCAGTGAATTTTTCTTATGTGAGTTTTCAACATGGTTTTCTATGTGGAAAATTAGATTTTCACAATGATGTTGTAAAAATGGAAATAATGAAAAGTTGGTTTAAACAACATTTAAACAATTTATCCAACTTGGTACCTTTATCAAAGATAGTTTTCAGCACTACTTTTAAATACATCAGGAAAATATGTGGAGCACGGGGCAGGACTTTTTCCCTCACTTTCTGTTCTTCTTCTGCTCTTTCAGTCTCAGGGTAACAGCTATTGAAGGGAAACATGAATTTATTACCCTATGCTTTTTCAGCAGAAAAAGTAACTGCTTGTTTTGGTCTAATCCTGTTATTTAAATCTCTATATTACTACACACCTAACCACCTTGTATTAATTTTGACTTAGTGGAAAATGTAAAGATATATTTTGTCAGTACCACCTGCTTCAATTAAAAAGGAAAAGATAATTTAGTATGCTGTTACCTTTCGTGCCAGAAGAAAAAAAAAATGGAATTCAAAAGAAATTAAGTAATACAAAGTACTAAGAGGGAAATAGTAAGATGTTGCTAAATCCTAAGGTAAAGATTTCCTTTTTTTTTTTTTTTTATCAAGACTTTATTAAAAATTTATCTACATTAAACTTATTGAGCCACTGTTTTTGGCTGGATTTTGAATTTCCTACTTCTGCTGTGGCCACACATTACAAAACAACTGTTGGTTTCAAAAGTAGCGTAGTCAGAACCAGAATCAGCCCTTTTGGAGGGAGGTTAAAAGTATGCTGTGACAGCTCTGATAAACTCAAAAGCAAGAATACCTTTAAAGTGGTAGAACCTTTTAACTGAGGTACAAAACAATCAACATTTCCTATGTCAGCTGGGTCCCTGAAAGAATTTACTATTGCCACGTACAGAGTTCAGGTGGCAATTATTTATTTATTTATTTATTTTCAGTCTAGGACATCAATTCAGGAAATCATATTAGATTCAGTGACCTTTGGTTATATTTATGTTATTTTCTGATGTCTGGCAGATTTTTCAGCTGTTATAAAGCAGCAGAGAATAATACTGTGCTTTTGGAAGTTTGAATATCTTCTGCAGAAAATGTTGATGAGCAGCTATCCATCTTTGGATTCTTTTTCTTTTTTTTTTTCGCAACGAGAAACTGGCAAGATGGTTGCCACTTTAACCTAATACTGCACCAGGCAGTTGTGTGACACAATGTAGACTCTGATCTTCATACATTATTGTGAATTTTAAAGTTTAGAATAGACCTTCACTTTGTACAGCTAGGTCTCCATTTCTTGTAAAAAAAAAAAAAAAAATCTATTAAGTCACAAGACCATAATGTGAATGATCTCAGCTTGCTGTCGTCATTTTAGTAGCCCATAGTTTCTAAAATAAAGTTTTGAAAAGCTACAGGTTTTGTTATTGTACAAAGAACTCAAAAGAAAAAAGAATGCCTCTAAACAATGCAGTGTATGCTCATAAGTATTAAAATGGCAAGTATTAATTTGGACAATATGTAGGTTTTACCTTGCACTTACGCTTCATGTGTAGAAGTACTGGTTACTGCATTACGGTGAAGAAAAATACTTTGATATATAAAGGCTATTTCATCAGCTGTTTAGTGATTTGTTCTTTTGGTATAATATTACATTAGTCTATTATAAGAAATGTGACCTGGAACTCTAAGATATCTAATAACAATCTCAAGATTGTTGTAGTGGTAGGGATAGCAGGCCATTAGTACGTTCCGCTATATATATGTGTGAGGCAGTCATTAGAACAAATGACTGAGAGTCAGGATGCTTTGGTATGGATCCTCACTGAGTCCATGATAACTTCTGTACAAGAGTTTTCTACTTTTTCATTTATAAAACAGGGGTATCACACACACTAGTGTGATAGACTAGATTGAGGTCTTTGGAGAAGGGACAACATATAAGCATGCAGGATACAAAAAATCCCTTAATATAGGCAGTGTACTCCAGCGTGCCCAAGTGCAAACAGCCACCGCAACATGATGTGCAGTGAAAGGCAGGCTGCACTGACTATGGCTGTCATTGTGGTAGGCTTCTCTTCCACTGGTTTGTCAGGTGCTCTCAGCTCTCCCACTTCTGCGTAACTGGCAAAGAAACATGATGTTACAGGAAGAGGTAAGATCGCCAACCAGATACTACAATTTGCTATATTTTGTTGTGGAAAATGGCCAAAATGGCATACTTGTGACCATTACAATAACAGTACTGACTGCTCTTTCAGATGAAAGCCTTCCAGAACTAATTGGGAGGGCTCTGTCACTTACTGTGTCACAGATGCCTTCGTTGCTTTTGACTTCCTGTCTCTGTAGATCTATCATCATCTGATTTCTTTTCACTGTTACTGTCTACCAAAGCCAGCTCTGTTATCCTTCAAATTCGTTTTGTCTGTGCTACTGACCTCTGTATAGACCTGTTGCTACTTTTAGGTCAAATTTCATTTCCAGTACCCTATTGACTCCTCCTAAGACATACTCCTTTATCCTAACAGACTATAGGGACTTTCATGTTTATTCTTAGGGACCCTGTTTTCCTCCTCTGTCCATCATCACATTCGTATTTTTCTGAAGCAGTTGTAGGAAACTATGACTGCTTAGTTAGCAATACGTTTAGACTTGGCTCTCTCTTTTCCCATGACAATCATTCAATTCATTGTCTGTACATAACCTACGGTGACTTAATGGAAATAAGATATATAATTACAAGGTGGGAATACAAGAAGATTATACATTTGGGAACTCAAAACTGCTGCCTCTTCCCACTCCTCCCCATCATTCTTTAACAGAAGCTATAGCATTACTTGAGGAATTCCTGGGTGTGCATGAAGGGTTGCCAAATCTAGTGGAGTTTAAGGCCCAAGAGATTTGGCCTACCCAGTCTGTTTTTGATTCCTGTTAGTAGGATCATTTGGTAGCAAGGCTTAGCGTATGTTCCTAATAGACACGTGCATTCCCAATAGTCACACAGGCACAGCACGCACATGCCTCACATGCCTGGCCACACAGATGGACATGGTGTGTAGTGTCTTTGCTGGCACCTGCATAAGCACCAACAGCACTCATGTGGAAATGAACAACACAGCCCAGTCCTGTCCGACTCTCCAGATGATCAGTTTGCTAGTGGACATTCACACACCTTCACTGTTCACTCATAGTTGCTCCTCCATTTACAGGTCCCTAGATCAGACGGATCTGCCCAGGATCCATGCCTAAAACCATAGCCCCGTTTGACCCAGCTCCAACTCCAAATTTGGGTCTTTCCAGATTCTGAGCTCCTCCAGCTTGTTGTCTAGTCCAGCTTGAAGTTTGCTAGTGAGTTGCGTCCACCCACATCCACACAGAGAGCAGGGTTACACAGAAAAGTGTTAGTAACGGGGCTCAAGAAGATAGTACTGACTGCAGTGGTCAGGTGCAGAGCTCAGCTGGACAAAGGTTTTGGCCCTTTTCCTGACTTGGTTCTTCCCCTAAACATCCTGTAATAAGTTTCATCCATTCCCATAAGCCTTTCAAAGACCCTCAGAATAAGTTTGCTTTTTCCTGTGAGACCCATGATACTTGTTTCCTACCCCCAGCCCTTGTTATCAGTTAAGAAAAGCTGGCTGAACCTCTCCAAGACCTTGAGTGATGCATTCGGTTGTATTCCATTAATAAGTAACCTGAGAGATCTTTGTTATTGTCTCTGTTATCTCTTGTTCCTTAAGGTCTGTGTATCTTGGTGGGGTTTGTTGCTTCTTCTGTCTCCTCCTTTAGTTTTTATGCAGGATAGCTATTAACCAGATATCTTCAAGGAATGTCCGTCCTTACATTACAGGTATCTACATAGCCTTTACAATTCACATAGCTTTTACCTTCTACATATCCTTACAGTACTTATTAATATTCTCCAAAGTTTGGGCAACTAAAGCTCACCTGCTTAAGAAAATTGATCTACAACCAGAAAATAAAGCCAATCCTCTTTCTTGGAGACATTTATTAACAAGATTCTGAAGACAGCATCACCCAGTGTTGTCCTAAGCAATACCATGTGCTTTTTGCAGACTCTGAGGAGAGCAACAACTACAGAAATAGACTTTGATTTTTAAGGATATTTTACTGGTAGAAGAAATACAGATGAAAGAAAAATGGCTCTGGTAACAACAAATAACTAGCCACTTATATTATATCATAACTTAACATGAAGAATCAAGACAGAAACCAGGCCTATGGGCTTTTAAAATACACAGTAAACTTAATAGCCTTTAGAGTTGTTTTGGCAGCTTTTCTACAACAGCAACCAAGAGAGTCAGAGTATTCTGCACAGAGCTCCTAGTATTCAGCGAAAAAATCAAAAAGCAGTATATTTTAGCTGCAACATTCTACATTTCCCAGAGTATCTTCTTTAGCTGTTTCTTGGCAATTTCACTGTTGTAGTGCCTTATGTGAGAAGAAGTTGCACATACGACTTTATTTCACATTATGTTCTTCAGCTGTGAAACTGAAAGTATTGAAAAGCTCAGCTTTCAATAATTTTTTTTTTCCTACAGAAAGAGGATACTTGATGAACGCACACTGTTATGCAAAAGAAAAAAAAAAAAAACAACTGAACAATTTTGTCTCAGTCTTGAATGAAAATTTCTGACCTGCTCTAGAAAGCCAGATCATTACCTATCAAGATATTCCATAGACCTGAACCCCTTCGCAGAGGCAGCTTACTCTTCCCTTTTGTGTCTTTGTGTGACACAAAGCAAAGCTGTTCTCTTACTTTGAGGCAATCATAATTTTGAATGAACTGTGGATTTGGGGGACTTCTTAGATCTAGAGCTCAAAGTAGTAAAAGAGCGGAGAGGTGGGATTTAAAGCCATTTTGTCTTTTTCCAAGGATTACCTGAGAAAAGCAGAAACTTTCCTGAGAGACAGGAAGATGCATGGATCAATAATAAATGGTTTCTGAGTGCAACAGTATAGACTTAGCCTACAAACCTGAAAAACTCCTGCAGAAAGGATCAGTACTGCATCTTTCAATGTACAACACAAAAGAACATATCCTTCAAGGAATTTGTGGTGATTTTGTTCATTCCAGATTCCTAAGAGTTTTTTTTTTATTATTTTTTTTTTTTTAACGTGCTGGGACAGATAGCCAATCTAGATATCCACCAGATCAAGATATCCACCAGGTCTACTGTAGGTCTACACTGAAAAATAACAGTGAAGGAATAGTTGATTCTGGAGGCAATAGTTTAAAAGGTATATGTCTCTTGCTTATTTTCAAAATCCTAGCAAGTATTATTGTCCTAATAACTATTCTGGCATCTTCTGGGATAATTTTTCCATAAAGTAGATCTCATACTTTTCCCTCTGTTCCCTGTGAATCTAAATTCAAGTAAATATCCTGAATTAGATCTTAACTTGCCTAAAATATTCAGTGTGCACATTCAATTGATGCTGCATTTTCTCATCCTTTCCTGGTGTATGTAGAATAGTACTAGATAACAGGTGCACATCATAGCCACATGGATGTGTTTTGTCTTTCAGAAACAATCCTCTGAGAGTAGCCTTATCATTCTCACATCGTTCATCTCTTCCCATAGGACTGATTTCTAACAGGTTGCTTTTCACCTTTTACTTGCACAACTGCACACTGCATTTTTCACTGCTAAACTTCTTGTTTTGTCAGGTTATTTCTGCAATTTGTCAAAGTCGTTTTGAATTCTAATGTTATGTTTCAACATACTTGCAGCCTGACCTAGTTTTCCATCATCTGTGCATTTAATAAGCTTACTTTTTACTTCAGTATCAAATTCATTAATGACAAGGTTTAAGTAGAAATGGATTCTGAGCAGACCTCTTCTACTGTGGGCAGTAATTCATTGATAGCTACCCTTCTGATTACAGTTTTCCAACAAGATTTACACCCACACCGTAGGAGGTTTTATCCAGATTGTCCTGTAATAAATTACATCTAGATTGTATCTCCCTAACCTGCTTATCAGAGTATCATGCAGGACATCATTAAAAGTTACATTAGTGTCATGATAAGAAATATGTTTCTACTGTTTCTGTATTTCCATTCTATCCACAAGTCTCGTTACCCCACTGCAGAATAAAATTATATTGATTTGACACATTTAATTTTTTACAAATCCACATTTGCTGCTATTAATCTTGTAATCTGTCAGTATCTTTGCTACTTGCAAATGGTTTATTTATTTGTATCAAGGTTACTCAGGGTTCACAATGAAGCCAAGCAATGTGTAAAATCCCCATGAAATCCTCCAGCTCTTGTCTTTTACCATTCTTAGGGTTAGCCCACATTTCGGCTGCCTCTTGTCTCTATGAATTTTCAAAAATAAGTGCTAGTGACTGTGTTTATTTCAGTGAGTTCCATAAATATTTTAGAATGAAATTTATCGGGGCCAGCTGATCTCAAAACAATTCTCTTACTTAAATGCATTCACACCTGTTTTTCCTTTGCTCTAGGCTGAGATCTTATCCCACTATTGTGAGCTGATCAATTGTGGAAGCCAGATGCTGATGGATGGGAATCTGGGGGAGGCAAGATTAAAAGAGGGCAAGAAATACATGGGTTTTCTTAGCTGAGGGTAGTTTTCTTCTCTGCTGGATAACAAGACACTATTTTTTTCTGCTCTGCTAGCATGCTATGCATTAGTTATTATGATATGTCTTTTTGTTTTCAAGGGTTTTATGCCTTGGTCATTAGTTTCCACATGCTTGCCTATGTTATTCTGTATTAGTCCTTAGCAATCTGATTCAGTCTTCACTTCCTGGATTCTTCTTTTGTTTGAAGTAACTGAGGGATTCATTAGTTAAATCAATTGCTTCTTATCCTTCCTCTTCACTGCACTGTAAGACTGTGTGAAAACATGAATCTGGCTTAAAAGTTATGTGTAACTTGAAATTCTTTTGGAATAGGTAATCCTAAACAAAATTAGATGAGATGGATAAAAAATTAGTAGAGGTAGATACATAGCCAATAAAGTACAGAGTTAGCTGGCTTTTTCTTAGTCAGCCATACATCTTATTTACATAGCATGCAGATTCATTAGAATTCTTTGGGTTTATCAATTACATATTTTAATATTAATGTAATAAACGTGTCTAGGAGAGAGTTAACGCCTTTTTTGTCTCTCATCTGTTTTTAGAAAGTCTGTTTTATAACCCTACAACTGGTTCATTAATTCTGTTTTGCAAACAGTGCTACTAGTCAATTATACTACCTAGCATTTGGCAAGACCTAGAAACACCTCACCGATTACCGACAGAGTCACTACATGAGCAGGAATTTACAGATATGAACAATGCTGACATTCTATTTGTAATTGTTTCTGACTGTTTTTGTTTTGATTACTTACACACACATGCACACAAGCAGGAGTCATCAGCTCATCGTGGCTGGAAAGTTGACTCAGTCTGGCAACTGATGCATCTACACCAGATCAGCTGTTCTCTTATTAGAAGCTGTCACTGCAGCCTGTAAAAATTATTATTGTAATTAACATTGCAGAATTCAGTTTTGCTGGACCACAGTGGGTCCCCTTATGCTGAAAGCATTAAATAGTCTTAGTGTTTACATAATAAATGATATCTGACAGGACATAGTATCTTGGTCCTTTGTAATTAATAATCTTTTCTATTAATTTTGGAAAAAGATTACTTTTCCCTCCACAGACNGAAATAAAAAAAAAAAAAAAAAGATCTAGCAAATAATATATAAGAAAAATAAAAGATCTTAAGTTCATGCTGCCATACATGCAGACAGTGAGCAATGAAGGAACATGCCTCAGGTTGTGAAGTATTGCCACATTTTATCTGAGAAGAAAGGCTTCCAGGATCCAACTGACCTCCCATTCTTTTCAGTGATTTGTTCAGAAGAGAGAACTCATCACAGCTCTTTGGCCTGAGCTCCACAGTGAAATTGCAATAACACTATGCCATTTGCTTAGAGCCAACAATTTTTTACTGTATCTTTAGTCTCATTCATGTCCTATTGGATTCACCTCTGATGCACCTGACTCAGAAGTGCAGTTAATCATGTATAGATCTTCTTTACCTCTGCAAGTGAACATGCCATTGCACAAAGCAGCTCTCTATCAAACTCTAGCCCAATCTTCATGAAGCTTTCTCCATCTGAGAAGAACATAAGGAACCCTTATATTACTGGAGCTTAAATACATATTTCAAATTTGCGGAGCTTAGCTTTATACAGCTTCCAGAGGCATTATCCAAGACTAAAATGGGCTAGGTTTAATTTCTAGTGTTTCTTAGTCATACACTCAAAGAATCTGCAGGGAAAACTAACCACTAGCTAGTCACTGGTCTGCCTTCAGGAAATTCAGCAGAAGTGGTGCTCCAGGCTTTTCATAGTGGCTACGTTGTCTGCCACATTGTCTGCCACTCTTCCTTCTGCTTTGTCAAAGCTGACCGAGAGGATCCACCTTGCTATCACAAGGCAGAAGAAAAGGGTGAGCTGTAAGAAGGGTGGAAATTGCCCATCAGCTTAGTGGGTGTGTGTGCATTTTGGAAAATTCTTCTGTGCTATTGGTGATGAGGTTCTCTCAAAACCATGGGTGCCAAAAGTGTTTCTCTTCTCCACATGCCAATGTCCTTGCAAGCACACACACACTCACACACACCTACATGTAACATGCTTTGAAGAAAGGAATGGGGAAACATATGTTCACTGCTGTGGACAATGGCATTCTCCCATTATTTCAATGACAAGATAGGGGCCTGGAAATCCCTCCATCGCTTATCTGTATGAAAGGGAAGAAGGAGGCAGTTCCAAAAATGCACCTCCATGAAGCAGGTGAAAAGTTTCTGACTGCCTCCCCCACCCCCACACACCTTGAAGTTCTGGGAAGTACATCTTGTCCTCCACCTTTGGAGCCAGGGCTGCCCAGTCTCATCTACTGGCAGACAATGACTATAGCCACAGGAAAAGCAGGAAGGAATGTGACCAGCAGGGCTCAAAGGGGAACACAGAGCATGCCGAAACAACCGAGGAGTACCCAGCACCCTAAAGAACAAGGCAACATCCCCTGCATCTTAGAGTCCCAGACCACCCATGGCACATGGATGCTCTGTAAGGCAGGAGAAGGCTGTAAGTGGAAGAAGGTAAATGAGCTAGGAGTAGACAGCAGAGAGGCTGGGATGGAAAATATGGGCCATATGTGCTCTGGATGCAGTCAAACAGTGGGGAGTATGTGGCCTGCACAACAGCTGCTATCACCTGTGCTGAAGAGCCTTTTTCCCCTCTTGCCTGCCTGATTTTTGATGCTGTGGCAGTACTTCTGACTGCATTAAACAGACATTCATGTGTTATAAGATACAGTTAGGCATTATTTTGGACAGGATTTGGCAACTCCTAGAAAGCAAATAAGGGTTTTGAATCTAGATACAAAATGAAGCTAGTTGTATTTTCAAAGGGAAAAATGCTGAAATGTTTTTCATTTTATATTTGAAAACCATCTTATCAGAATGTGCCAGTGGTTAATTTTCCTAACATTTATGTGTGTGACACAAAGGGGTGATAAAAAAATGGGAAAGGTAAAAGCAGTCATAGATTGTTAGATAGACCATATGGTGAGGGCAGACCTTGAAGAACAATAAAGTCATAATCTTCTGGCCTTTAACGTTTATTTGTTTTCCTGTTAGTTTGTAATGTGCCCTGTGGCAACATTATAAATCTTCTTCATGTGTAATAACTCTTATTACTTCTTTTCTTGCAATTACAAAAGGTGTTTTATGTTTAGCAGCCATTCCAGACAACACAGATCCTATCTAATATATATCTGTAGCAGTAAAAAGATTGAGTGTATCAGTGCCTCATATAGTGTGATACATAAAATCAAACATTAATAAAAGCTTTTGACAATCTCCATCTGCTTGATCTTCACACTTCCCCCTCCGCTTTTTTAAGAGACAAAGTCTTGAAATATTTCAGCATTTCCTCTAACTCATCTAGTCTGCCAGTTTTTGTGCAGATCAGAAAAGCTCAACTTATGAATCACTTAGTCCTATGACCAGTGCAGAGAAGAGTGTTTTTGTTAGGGTCATGGGTGTTACTTCTGTGTCTCTGGAAAACATGCTGAAAATATTCTGGAGCACTTCTGAATTTGAGAATGAGTTGCTGCAAAGAGTTGACTGTAGGGTCATGGAAAGCTGTGGAAAGCGTGATTACATATACTGAGATGTAAAAGGAAAAAAGATCGAGAAGCTCTTGAATAGAGGATCCACTTGTGCAGAAAATAGAATTACCATTTCACTGCTACAAGCATAAAATATCATTTCAGTTTTTCTTGAGGAAGTTTGTTAATGTCCGTCTTAGCAGTTAAAGCACAGCAATTCTCTCTTCACACTTGCAGCCTTCTTTAACATAAATTAGATGAAAAAAATTAAAAGTATCTAAATTAATTTTTTTGTCTCTATATTTAGAGCCCTGACTTAGCAACCACATTTCCTAATTATACTGGCCCCCAATTTACCAGATTAAAAATATAGAAAATAGGAAGTATGAATCCATAGGCTGAAAATGATCAGGTTTTCTGCAGTTCTAACTCTGTTTTTTTTTCCCACACATTATTTACTGCTCTTCTGAAAGCACAAGCATTCGTCTACAGTCTCATGCTCTCAGTGAGTTTAGTGCAGAGGAAATAGATTTAAGATTTATACAGGCAAAAAAATATTAAAACTATATATTTTGATATGCGAGGAAAAGGCATTGCAATTAAACATATCTCAAGATTTATCATGTAAAACTGTGAAATCCTCAAAACCATTCAACCCTTTTCTTGTATTAGTTCTTCTTTATAAAAGTAATTATTTCTTATATTTCCTTAAAATAGTATTAATCTTATATCTGGAAAGATGAAAAAACAGTAATCTGAAGTGGTTCACATCAGGTTGTGAGCAACAATTTAGCCTAGGTCAACCTTCTCCTCTTTGTGAAGATGTAATGTCATCTTCCACACAGATGAAAAAACTCTTAAACCATTATACTCTACTCTGCTTTTATAGGTGATGCCATACATGTCACAAAGAAATTTTTCTTACCAATTTTAATTTTTATAGATCCTAATTCTGACATATTTTAGCAAAGGGAAATGTATTTAAACAATGAATAATATAAGTATTAGAAAGTACCTATCTGTAGAAGAAAAGTATTAGGAGGTCCTTGTCATTTAATGAAATTGCTTGCTGAAATTTCACAATGTAACTTACCACTTCTTAAGAGCATCAAATCTAAGTAGTACCAGAACAAGCATCTGTCTGCTATTTGTGAAGGAAGATCAAGCAGATGATTTTGTTTTTGTTAATTTCCTCAAGGGAGAACTGTTTCCCTAAAACTGTAGCCTACAGGTGGGTCAACAAAGCAGCTTAACAAAATACTTACGAGCAGACTATGGGTTCTTGTCAGTGTAAGCATGTCTTCCTAAAATAGAAGCTACAGGTGCTGCTGTAATTCCTAAGCTAGCCCCAGTAAAGACTCTAGAAGTCATGTCTAACAGAATATTTCTTCTCCCCCTCAGCCAGTGTCTTCAACACTGGTTCATAAACAGACAGTAGGACCAGGTAGCCTATTCACGTTTCCTAGACTGCAAAAGTATTATTGCAGCTCTGCTACAGTGATATCCCCTGGAAAATTCTTGACCAACTTCCTTGTTAAAGTAATCCTTCCTGAATCAATCCAGAAGAAAAGGTCCAAAGAGTTCTCACAGCACTTTTATTAGTGTTCAATTCACAGATGTCTCCAACTAGCTCTAAGGAGTTTTTCAAGACCTGGTTGGACAAAGCCCAAAGCAGTGTGGTCCGTACTGAATGTTGACCCTGCTTTGAGAATGAGGTTGGGAATAGGTGGTCTCCCAAGATTCTTTCCTAACTGAATAAACCTATGACTCTATGACCTCAATCTGATTTTTAAAATATTTATTTACAACCAAATATCTAGCCATTCAGCGGCTTCTGGACCAGATGTGGCTTATAAGATGCTTCTGGCTGACTGCTGCTCAGGTGGGGAAGAGTGAGCAGCAGTTCAAGAAATCAATGCTGCCTAAATGTCCAAACACCTTAATTTGTATTTCAACACTCCTTCTGTATAGCAGTTTGTCTGTCTTTTTTATATGATATTCTAAGATTTCTTTTGTTCTTAAGCTACAGATTGCTTCCATATATTCTGCTAGGTCAAGTTTCATTTCCATGTTCTTCTACTTCATGCTCATTTAAATTCTTTTATTCTTTAATGACTGAAAAAAATTGGGTAATTGCCATTCTATCTTAGAAACTTTATTACACTAAATTTCCTTTAAATTCTAGATCTGCATAGCTTTTCCCATATCTGTTAGGAAAAATATTTTATAGTAAAATGGTGGTTAAAAAAAAAAGGTGGAACCATTTGCTCTCATAGACCAGACAAAAATATTATTCAGACTGGGATTTTCCCTCTTTTTACTCACAATTTTGGTTCCAGTGTTAAAAAATATGGATTCCTATTGGGGGGAAGATAAAATGCAAGGATATTTCATGAGGAAATGTACTAAACTATTGAACTGTATTCTGCTATTGAAGCTAACATCCTTTTCCATGCATACAGTGGGGATGATCAAACTGCAATTTTTCCTTCTTAATTAATGTTCTAGCACCTGTATTAAGCCACAAGGAATTTTCATGGTAGCAAGATCATTTCACCAAAAGACAACCAAACCACGTATGTGCTTTACTCTCCCAAATGGCTTTGTCCATCATCCACCTGGATATTCCTCACTAATGAAAAGAGGTAAAGAAAGACCTTCTTACATTGTTTTGGCAGGCTCTTCAGTGAGAGTAAATGCCTGTGACAGCACATCAAAGGGACACTGCTTCTGTCATCCTTGACACTTCTACCATCATGCTTTAATATAGATGTTATGGTTTTGGCTGGGATAGAGTTAAGTTCTCTTCGTGGCGGTTCACACAGTGCTGCGTTTTGGATTTTTGATGAAGACAGTGGAGATGTTTTCAGTTGCTGCTGAGCAGTGTTTGCAAGGAGCCAAGGACTTTTCAGCTCCTCCTACTGCCCTGCTAGCGAGGCGGCTGGAGGTGCACAAGGAGCTGGGAGGGGACAAGACCAGGACAGCTGACCCAAACTGGCCACAGGGATGTCCCATGCAGTACGGCAGCGTGCTGAACAATAAAACTGGGGGGGCTGGCCGGGTCAAAGGGGGAGCCGCTGCTCAGGAACAGGCTAGGCATTGGTCAGCAGGTGGTGAGCAACTGCATTGTGCATTGCATTGTGTACGCTTGCTTTGTATATTCTTTTATTATTATCATTATTATTATTATCATTATCATTATTTCCCTTTTTTTCTGCCCTATTAAACTGTCTTTATCTCAATCCACAAGCTTTTATTTTTTTTTTTACAATTCTCTCCCCCATCCCACTGAGTGGGGGTGAAGGGTGAGCGAAGGGCTGTGTGGTGCTGAGCTGCCTGCTGGGTCAAACCACAACAATAGGGCTCACAAGAGGACTTTACCTGCCCAATATACTCATTATTATTTCTTTCTCTCTCATCTCTGTAGGTCTCATTTTCCATGACCCTTAAAAATGCCTCATACCCATATCTTTCATCCAGGCCTTTCCCAATAGATGGCACAGGATAACTCATTGTTTTCCTGAGCCTCCTGCAGACAAAGCAAAGAGCCTCTCCAATGCTTTCCTCCTATTTTCTTGTAATACCTAATTCCAGTGCTTATCAGAGGGTCTCACTTGTACTAACAGTCCTGAAGTGCTTAGCGTATGAGTAGGAACACTAAGTTGTATGAGTATTCCTGATTTATCTGAAATTACTCACAGACCAATAAGCATAAACAGATGTGTATGTGCACATTTCTGCATGCATGCATGTCTGCGTATTGCAGGTGTAAACAAAAGAGAGTTCCCTTTCTTACGGGAACAGCAATACTTCAAACTTCTTGAAAATGGAGAAAACAGAAATAGCAACAGTTTTCTAGAACAAAATAAAAAAGACCTTTTTATTTATGAATGCTACCTTTTGTGTAGAAACCTTACCTGCAACAAGACAGCACCTCTCCTCCTAGCTGCAAAACCCCTCTCTCTTATTTTTAAACTAAAACTAAGACAAAGAACAAAACCAGTAGCTATTGCTGTAGAGTTTTTCTAGGTGAATTGTTTCTGTCAGTTCCCTCCATACATTTTACAGACTAAGATGGACTCTGTAGCAACTTTCTGAAGGTATAATTTGAATTGTTACAAACAGTGCATAAATCTCTTCTATGTTTAATCAGTTGTTTGATGCTTTACTTTTTTTTCTGAACTGTCCATTATAACATTAATTCCATCCAGAAGGATAAGTTTGAGGATCCCTATCCATGAATGAGTATATTCCTATAGAGCTATCATGAGAGTGCAGTGCTGAGTCAAAGACCAGAATTCTTGTGGAAAATCAATACGTTGTTTAATTTGAACTGAAATATCACCTTGTCTTCCGTTTATGTGAACCTCAATGCTCTTTGGAGATTACTTTGCACAGATTTTATTTCAGAATATAATGAAAAATTAATTCAAATTGGCTAAGCATTGTTAGGAGCCAAAATCCGATTGAAGAATTTTATATATGGGAGAAAATAATGACAATAAACTTATGGTATGCGAGTGGTTGGTCCTACTGCAGAGAATGATTTCACTTACTTTCAGTTTACTTAAATCATTTAACTCCATCATAACTTGCAAATATTGTGTACAGAAGAACAATAATTTAAAAATTATGAACTCAGCTAACATATAACACTGAATAAGGAGTTGGCATCTTAGAGCTTGTTTCTTGCAATTAAAGAATATAATACATTTTGAACATTAGAGGCTGAAAAAAAAGTAAAAACTTTTTAGTTAAGCAACTTTCTTGATGATTGAAAAACATTAAGAAATGAAAGATTCATTGCCAGTCAGTACTGGCATTTTACAGTAATGCATGCTTTCAGGAATATGAAACCAAATTGCCTCATAACATGAGTTTTGGAATACAAACGTACTAGCAACTAAATATATCATAGTGTCAGCTATTAAGGAAGTATTGCACATCCAGCTTGTTGAAGGTCCAATAATCAATAAATATCAGTGCTATTTCACTGTGATGTATGAAAAACAACTGACCAACTGCACCCCATTTAACAGTAAAGCAAGCTGTCATAAAGCAGATATGTTTATTTAAATCCTGATTAACATATGATTTAAATAGTTTTGTCCTCTAAGGAGGAGACACATGGTATATTCAATAAATAAAATATATATAATGCAACCAGTGTATTAATATAAACTGATATACAGTATTATGCTGGGTGATTTTTAAAAAACATGACATTTAGAAAGTGATGCACCTGACTCAAAACTCTAAAACTTTACCTGTGAAAATTAATCAAATACATAGTTTGAGTCATGTGCCCTGGGATGAATTCTGTCTGAGATGAAAATATAAGAATAAATGGTTGAATGAGGTAAGATTGTGGCAAGAAATAGTGTAAAGACCTTGCCCTGGGAATTGCATGATAATACAAAAGGAAGGTGAGATAACTTCAATCATGTATTTAATAGGCAATGGGGAACATGTCTGAGCAACAGAGATTTGTAAATAATTCATAGAGAAATTACCTAAGCATTAACAAGTTTATATAATTTCAGAATAATTTCACTTTGGGTTGTATTTGTGCTGGGATCCCACTACATATGAAAGGAAGAGGCATTTTTGGTAGACCATGGTAACCTTTTCTGCTGAAAAACTGGAAAGCTCCTCTAACGTTATTCAGACATGATTGGTAAGAGCCTCATTGTTTTGTACTGTTCGTATAAAGGTAGTTACACAATGCATAGCTCTCCATAACTCCTCTAGCCCTTTATCAAATTAAAATTTATCTTATGCTATTTTAGGGATAAAGATAACATATTTCAGTTACATTCTCCATTGGTAGTCATGAGGGAAGCCTAGTGTCCGTGGTTCATTGACAGAGCAAAATATGTTTATTCTGAGCAGCATTCATCAGTCAGCAGCAGCTGTATTCTGGCAAGGAAAACAAGAGCAAAAACTTTTCCAGGAACCACTTTTCCAGCAAAAGTGGATTGGACAACAGCTGCTGCAATATGAACACTGACCTTTGTCTCTGTGTAGTGGTCCAATGTCCTCTTTATTTCTCAACCAAGTCTCTGCTAGCTCCTCAGACCTTCTGCCACAGCCCATAAAGAGTGGTTTATTCAGTGACATGATTTAGCAGATCCAGAGTCATACTGGATTGCTCAGTTATACATGAGCTTCTGTACCATTACCTTTTATTCTAAAAAGATAAATGAGCCTAATGAATTACCAGCTTTCATAGGCCCGTTCCATTATAATGTTGTACCAGATGGTTTTTGGTAATGTTAATGGTAAACTGGTTTTAAGTAGAGACACTTCTACTTACCTACCATTTCACAGAATCTAGGAAGTAAGTGTTAAAATNGATTGCAAAACTGAAAACTATGGCCAAAAACCATCAAAGTCTTTTTTTTTGCTTTTTTTTTTTTTTTTAATATAAGAAGCTATTAATTAAAATCTAATATGTTGTCATACAAACATATGTCAGGGGAAAAAAAATATTTCTGTTGTTCGGTTCTTTGACAGACAGTCATTCTCCTATTTTTTAAGAAAACAAAAACATATGGGGAAATAATGAAATCATAATGGTAGGAGAAATATGATTTTTTGGCTTGCTTTTTAGCATCCAGGGCTGGAGCTCAGTCACAGTAGGGTCTATCACCAAAGTCTTTCCTCAGGATCCTGAGAAGAGAGAAGAAGGAAGCCACACATTAATCAGGAATGGGTCTTTGCTAACTTTATAATGAGCTAATCTGATCACATACTTAGGAAGGTGAAAAAAATAGTTATTGGCCTTCCTTATGTTTGGATTCTGTGTCTGCTTGTTCCTCTCGAACTGCCTTTTTAAAGACCATAAAAAAGGTAGTGATTAAGGGTAGGTATTGAACAGACTACACTTCCGACACACCAATTTTAGTTCATTCATTGCTGCGCTGCTTTTGTTTGCCAGAGGTGACTTAATTGCAGTACTTTTATGGTGTCCATGGTCTGCTATAATTTGGTTTTAGATGTTTTCTCTCTCTTTTCTCTCTCTTTTGTACTTTTCCCCATCAGTATATGTTATTAGGAGTTATGGAACATTTAAAAAACTTTCATTGACTTTGCAGAACTTGAGCTCACAACTGAGATAGACCTCATGAACCTCAGTTATTACAGTTGTCAGAAATAGATCTGTTATTTTCTCAGTGTAAAGTTGATTCAATACTACAGTTAACAAAATTGAAAAAAATGAAAGCACTTGCTGCTACATCTCTGGGCTTGACATTTCTAAATAATCTTAGAGTTTCCCTTGTCATTTCCACTGTTGCTCAAGGGCCCAGACTCTGGGAGGCTTAGTCAGGAAATTATTCCATTATGCAGGAGACTGAAATACTACATGGGGTGAATAAGGGTCAAATCTGGACCAAAAGGAGCTTCTCATAAAAAGTGAAGATAGTTTGTTATCTTCGTGGTATTGAATAAATACAAAACTTAATATTATATCTCATGAACGAAAACTTCTGTGTTTGTTGATGACTAAACTCTTGAGTTAGAAATAGGACTTTAGGGAAACTCTAAAGTAATGCCTGACACTGTAAGTTTGTTAGGACTTAGCTAGATGATGGTTTCATCCCTTTTTGAAATAGAACTTACTATGATTCAGTGGCTTAGTCAGCATGTTGCTTCTGTAAAGAATCCCAGAGCACAAGCAAGTTGTTTGAAAATGCTTATAACAGTTTGTGTGGGAATTGACCAAGACACAAAAGAGAGGAAACACAGCTATTATTTCTCTTGTGCTTGATCATGAAATCTAGAAAGGAAAAACTTGGAGAAAAGTCAGTTTAAAAATTCAACAGGAGTCCTGCCTGACTAAGGCCTGCACAGTTAGGCCCATAATTGCTTAAACTGTTAGTTAAATAAGACAACTAATTCTGAGATGTATTGCCTGACTGACAGGAGCTAAGCAGAAGAAAAGAGATTTTTTGGACTCTGTCCAGTTGTAACTTCACTCCTGTTGTAGCTTCCCATGTTTCCCTCTCTTTGCTGGTGAGTGGAGACTCAAACCATGGTTCTTCCTTGGTCTGGCTTGGCAAATCCCCAAAGTAAAGAAGAATGAGTCTTTTTGTTCCCTGAGGAGCAAGCTTTGTTGTACCGGGGAAGGGAGAATAAACTCAGGTAGAAAATGGAGTGACAAGGAAAATGCGAAAGGCTCTTTCCAGCAGAGGAGCTGAAGAAACAGAGGCAGAGGGTGCAGGAATGTAGAAAAAGTAAGGTGAATGATGTCAAAGAGACTATAGGAGAGAACTGAAAACAGATTACTTGGGAAATAAATAAGGGACTCTAACAAAAGTCTCAAATCTTTGTAAGTTTTTGCTAGTGGGGACTGCTGTTAAATAACTGATAGTCCTGAAGCCAAAGCAGAATTGGAGAATGGAAAATGAACTGCCTGCCACACAGAAGAATAATAAAACGTGGATATAAGAAAAAAAAAAAAAAAACTGATGGGAACAAATTAAAATCTACTAGTTGCTGTTAATGAGGACAAATATTCCCACTGAAATGGCTCAAGTACGACTGAGCTAGACATTAAAAGGAGCAGAGATCCTGGATTATCATATTAGTCAAATTAGTTTTGGGAAGGATTGAAAAAATCAGCACCTCTGCAGCAACATTAAAAATACTCTGTAGACTCCAAGAGTTTTAGTTCTTAATATTATTAAGAATAGTCTTCTGTAGTTCTTAATACTGTAAATACTGTAAGTATTTATATTTGTGTACTTACCAGATTTTTAATTTCCTACATACGGATGACGGAAAAGTTGTTAGAATAGCACAGTCATTTCTATTTGGGATAGCTGAGCAATTTTGTCATTAAAGAATGATATATTGACAAGAAATAAAGCTATTCCAGAAGTAAGTAGTAAACATGCAATTAAATGCCTTGACAAGGCTCAGCTTAAATTAAAAGTAAGGATAAACAAAGAGCTGCTAAATAATGTTTTCTAGTTCAAAATCACTGTTTTGACATATATAAAGGAAGTTAGGAAGGTCAGACTGAAAAGATGTGTGTATTGAGGTCTGTGAAGAAAACATACACAGACTACTTTGGTTTTGTTGACAAGCACAAGGAAAATTCTGTAAGGGAGGACTCTAGATGTAGCTGGGTAGTTAGTTAGCTCAAACAGGATACTAAGAAAAAAATGGAAACCTGTAAGGATGAAAAAAAAAAAAGGATTGATCCTCAAGGAATCTTGTAAAGGAGATAATATAGTTAAGAAGGACAATAATTAACCAAATATGAGCTCATCCTGATCAGTGATGAAAGGCTCAAAATTACTATAGGTATAGTTCCAGTCTTAATTAGTACTCTGCTTCTGTTTTCAGAAAGTGGGGCATTACTGAATATGTGACAGGAATAAGATGACTCTGAGAATGATGGTATGGAAATGGAAACCAACACATGTGAAATGACAGGAAAAATTGAGGACGTCAGTACCTCATCAGTGTAATGGTGGACTACCTGATGGGATGGATTACCTCTAGTTTTTATATTGCTGACTACAGAAATATGGGAAACCACAAATGAGTCTGGTAGCAATGATTTTTTGCTGAAGTCCAGTGTTGTATGCAAGGAAAATAATTCATGAAGTAGTAACTTTTCAGAAGGAAAAAGTTATCTAGACAGCTACAGATAAATTACTTTGACTTCTGCAGTGTGCAAAACTTGGAATATATTGCCAAAGAAAAAGTAATTAAGGCTAGAGCGGCAAATAAAAATTGATCTAAAATGCAAGAACAAGACGATCTTGCTAGTAAGGACTGATAAAAGAATGTTCTTCTATAAATGAAATGTTCATGAAAAGGAAATGACAGTGGAGGAGAAAAGTTTGAGTTCATAACGATGGGTTAAGTTATCAGTGTGATGTGGCCAAGAGAAAGGGAATGCAACTAAAGATATCAAAAGAAATTGTAGGAGACTAAGAAGCATTAATGCAGGACCCTAGAAAATTATTGTAAGTATTACGTATATAGTGATCACCCACTTTCAAGAAAACTGAATTTGTATTAGAGGGAATACAGAGACTGGTCAGAGAAAGGATAGATTTTTCTGTGAACAGTGACTAACAATATGGTTTAGTAGTTTCAACTAAATAGAGACTGAAGGATGCACACTTGATTTCTCTGGGAGAGACCTTCACTTCCCTACTTTTTTAGAGCAAAAACTGTAGAGGAGTTTCTGAAGCTGAAAGATAATATTGGCACAAGAAAAAAGGATGTCTAAGTTAGAACTAAGAAGGCTTTTTTTTTTTTAACAAAATGAGACTTTGAACCATACTTCCAGTAGGAAGTTGGGTGAGAAAACTCAAGAGTTTTCAGAATAGAATGTGGCTAATTTACCAAACTATTCAACCGAACTCCTTGTCATTGTTGAGGACCCATGATTTTTTTTTTCCTCTTGATATTTTTATGACCTGCTTTTTACTGTACCAACAAATCATCAGTTTGGATTACTTTCCAATTGATTTGGTCAAATATGGTAAGGTCTTGCTTGCAATATTCATCCTTTTCATCTTACCACTAGCATTATTTTATTTATCCCTACTACATATTTAAAGTTTCTATCTAAAACTTGATATTGGCCACTGCTATATCTAGGATGCTGTTTGGTCTAGATAAATTTGAAATGGTTATTCCCATGCTTTTCTATTCTTATTTGTAAAAGAAGCCTTTTACAACTTTTAAACATTCTTTTGAACAGTGGAAGAGGAACAAGCCCTCTGATTGTCACAGGTATATGACCCTCCATGAATCAATTCATAAATAACTTCAAATACCTCTTTTTATTCCAATTGTCAGACTGTAGTGAAAGTTCACTGTAGTGCTCATTGACTACATAAGATTAGATAGATCCCTGTTATATTTTAGCATAGAGAGAATACAGAAAGTACAGAAAATGTTGAATTCATATAGGTCATAGTTTAGTGACAAGATGTAGATAACAAACAGCAATATGCATATATTAAGCTGGCTACTATATGCATATGTATAAATATACTCACTGATATATACATGTAGGCTAATTCTTTTGCTGAAGCTTGCCATCAGGAGTCACACATTTGTCTTAAAGATCCTGGTAGTCATAGAGAAGTGTCCAAGTGGCAACTAGATTCTTACATAGCCTGTTTTCTAAGCAGCAGTAAAGACTGTCTTTTGTTTTAGTAACAGCATGAGAAAGACACATTCCTTGCTCAAAAAATGAAATAAAATATACTATAGCTGTACTTAGCACCTTCCATTCCCCAAAAGACACTTTTACTCAAGTTTCAACAAATCCCAGCTATGCTGTATCCTATCAAATAATGAAAATGAGTTCGTGTGTCAGACTTGACATAGTGTACTTCTTATTGCAGCATGTATACATAATGGAGAAAAGTACTTCAGATGCAGCCTTTCTATTCTGGTCTTTTGACAGCTAAGCATTTGGATCCTCAGCACTGGATGACTGAGCTTCTGTCTTGGCCCTCAAAGGTAATTAAAATGAGATGGTCAGCACTGTGAAAGACTCCAGCACTAACACATTAGTTACTATGTTCTAAGCAAGTAGGCCGTAGGAACAGTGTCCATTGCTCAGTGTTAAGCACACATATATATATGATGATGAGCACATATATATAGATATCTGTGAGCAATTTGCTTGATAAATACCTTTTTTCTTTTTTCTTTGTTTAGTATTTATTTCTTATATTTGAACTGGTAAGAAATGTCAACCACTGTTTAGTAACTAGCATGAAGCTACCAAACTGGTCTTGTGGATGGATGTATTCTTAGATCAAAAAGAAGTTTCACAGAACATAGAATATCCTGAGTTGGAAGGGACCCACAAGGATCATTGAGTCCAACTCCTGGCTCCACACAGGACCACCCAAAAATCAGACCGCATGTCTGAGAGCGTTGTTCAAGCGCTTCTTGAACTCCGGCAGGCTCGGGGCCATGACCACTGCCCTGGGGAGCCTGTTCCAGTGCCCGACCACCCTCTTGGTGAAGAACCATTTCCTAACACCCAGCCTGAACCTCCCTTGTTGCAGCTTCGTAAGTTAAGTCAGCTCAGACTTACACTGTGTTTTTGATCCAGGATACATTGAGTATCTTGTCTGTAGCAGCTCCAGGATATAAATTCATGTAATGACAAACTTCAGGAAAGCTTTGAATGTCTTTCAAGATGACTAAAGCTGAGTACCAGTAGAAACTTCCTGGTCATACACGGAAACATGGTGCACTGTAAACAGGAAGAAGCATTTGTAGCAACTATAAACTACAACAGCTTTTGCAGCACACAAGTGTCAGCTTTTTTATTTTATTTTATTTTATTTTATTTATTTTATNCGGTATGAGAAGCTGAAAAGTCCTTGGCTCTGTGCAAACACTGCTCTGCAACAACCAAAAACATCACCACTATTTTCATCAAAAATCCAAAACACAGCACTGTGTGAGCTTCTATGAAGAAAATTAACTCTGTCCCAGCCATAACCATGACACTTAGGTAGCTGGCTATGTTACACCTTTTATTTATTTATTTTTTTAAGCAAAAAAGCTATCTTTCAGTGCCTTGAGTAGCCTCTCTGTGCAATCTCTACAGATGTGCCTTAATGATACAGTCTGGCCTGCAATAATGCAGCTTTCAAAGCCTCAATTTTGATTGAACAGTTACTAATATTGGAATGGTGTCTCTGTGCTAGGTTAAATCCTTTTATATTCTAGTGTTTCTCTCTCTCTCTCTCTCTCTCTTTTTTTTTAATGTGTTGCATATTGGGGTGTTTAATTTTAGCTTAACACATCCAAACTAGAGTATGACATAAATAAAATCCCAAAACAGAGAGGCCTGTTTATAAACACTTATAAATAAATTAGATAATGTTTGCAAAGTACTTTGAAATGTGGTTTGCTAAATCCATGCTACATATCATCAAACTGAAATAATTAAATCATAAATAACTGGTATTTCTTGTAATACTGCTTCACATTATGTACCCTGGCAAATTGTCAAAAACCATGATTGATTCCAGCTCTTCACCAAAGCATGGCATCTACCATTCAGTAGGAAATTAAATTACTTCTATTTTTCACCAACAGGTGGTACCCTGAATTTCTACATTCCTTAAAATATCAATATTGCAATATATGGCCAGTGGATGAATAGGGAAACTATTTAGGAATTCAATTTTTTTGTTAGTAACCTTAAATGAATTTGTACCTTTTAGTGAAGAAAAATTGCCCATATATATAACGGTTCTGGAAATTTAACTGGTTTGATAATGTTTTTATGGGTCATCCAAAATATTTTTGCATACTGTGAAGTGCAGGTAGGTACTTCATCAGCAGCTAACCATGATTAGCCATCAGTGTATAATTTTTAATGTTTCCTGTTTTCCTCCGGCAATCACAGCAATGCATTGTGTATTTTGTGCCAGATTCATGTAAATTCTGAGCCCTCCCTACTTTATTCAATTACAAAGTACCTACTGCCTGAAAATATCAGGATATTAAGAACTAACAGAATAAATTGTAGCCCAACTCAGAGCTCACAATATACACTCATTACATACAACATACAGTGGGAAATAACAAGTAAAAAAGAAGAAAACAGAATATTAAGTACAAGGTACAGGTAAGAATAAGATGAATTTTTTTTAGATTTAAATTGACAGTAGAGACAAAACATTCTGAATGATGATTCTCTGGAAAGTGTTCACAGTTCTATGTTACAAATTATGGAGGATTTGAAAATGCCAACAGTAGTAAAATTATGCATGTTTTATGCAGACAGATCACTCATGAGGAAAAAAATAACTTAAATGGACCTTGTCCAAAATAAAATTCTTATAATTCAGGAAAGAAACTCATACTGTTTACCACATTTAAATTGAAAAGTTATTATACTCCCTTGGTTCCACAGATTTCAGGATTAGAAAGTCAGCTAGCTTATTTACTGATTTCTGCTTCCACAGACTTTGGGAATTCAGGACTAGACAATCATTCATAGCCATAGAATGGTGGAGCTCACAGCTTTTTCCATTCTTTCAGGCCCCAGAGGAGCTTTTGGCTGAAGGTACCTCATATTTTAGAAGTGAAAAGACCAGAATGGAGAGAAATGAAGGAAAATATATATCATGCTTGCTAGCATTACATTTTTGGTTTATTGCTATATTTAAAGACCACACCATATCTTAGAAGTCATTGTGGCACTGACTAAATGATTAAAAATGATTCTCAGTAGTTTTCTGTTTGTGAGACTTCTTTTACTTCAGAGTGTCATGGTAATTTATGGATTTTATCATTAATTTTAACATACAAAATGTATTTGTGCGAGAAATTCCTTTTTAGGAATATGATGGTCATAACACTCCTGTTAAGCAATGCGGTAATTATGATGTAGCTTTCATGCAACCAAGAGGTTCACCTTTAGCTCAAGTAGAAAAGCTTTCAGTCTTTCAATTCAGAGTCTATGGGTTCTCTTTTCAGCGTACGTGTACTCACTGGCAATTGAGTGCTTGAGTGCCTAAGGTTATATCACAATAATTTAATTTTAATACTTCCTTTTATTTCTTTTATTTCAGAAAGAGAATCTAGCTCATGCTAGAGTTATATGAACCTTTAAGAGATTAAAATTCCGAGGTAGTTAAGTGGTTTTTTTTTTTGGTGATTTCACTATGTCAGGGAGTCACGCCAGAACCGCTCTTTAAAGTGTGTTTATGTGTTAAAGAACCTATTGTAAGTTTGGGGCAACCTCTGGCAACTTTTTTTATTTCTGATGCACTCATCATAAACTTAAATGTTAGACACTTTTACAACCTGAAGCGTCTTCCCACAGTGCAGCTTAGAAAGGTGCACTGTCTTGAAAAAATGCGGCTTTAAAAAGTTGTTTTATTGTATCATGGTGCCATTCTTTTTCTCATTTGATTTCTTTTGGCATGTGTGTTCCATGTGATAGCAGTGTGTATCTCTAAAAAACAACGAGGAAACAGCTGTAAAAAAATAAACTTGATATCACACAACGTTTAATACTTCAATGAGCAGGGAAAAATTAAGTATCCATGAGTCCACCTTCTTCTTTTTTTTTTTTAATCTGTTACCTCTGTCCAGAATTTATTTTTCTGAAGCATGTTATGGAGTAAAAAAATAAACAGCTAGGTGTAGTCTGGCTTTGATCTGAAGACATACAAGGAAAGGAAATGGCTAGTATTGTGTGCCTCCTGGTCACCACTTCTAGCCATACAAAAAACTTAATTTACTTCAGATTAGATGACTGCTTAGAAACCCTTTAGTTCTTTTCAGCACAGCCACTATACGCTTTCTGCTAACATGTATACATTTTTCAGAGTTGTATCTGCAGTATGCTACATATGACACACCATCCACTTGGAAATCACATGGTTATCTGAGTTCTTTGGGTTTATTTTTTTCCCAAACAAAGTATTTTTTTGAACAGAACATGGTGGTAGACTGGAGAGTAGCATTCATTAGTGCTTCTGGTAGCATCTTTGCTGCCTTGCTAGTGAGCTCTGCTGACGTGGTTAGGGTTAGAGTGATGACCATACTTGAAGTCAGGAAGACTTTTTTTCTTCCAGATCAGATAATCGGGAGCATCTTCTTTATTTTTAATTCTTTTGCCTTCTTTTGTACAATGCTCTGTGTCTCACTTTTTGGATTAGTTTGAAATTCTGTTTAAGTGATCATTCACTAACACAGGAACCTGAGCCTTGACAGTTCTCAGTCTCTTCCAATCTTTCCCTGTGGCCTTTATAATTACAGATTTCCATCTTTTATTAGTGATCTTATGATTACTAGAAGATTCTTGGCAGCTTTCTGTGGACTACTCTTTTCTATGAAATTTTCTGAACTTAATTATTCCATTGCATAGCTGCTACGATATTAGAGGGGGGCTGATCACTGAGGTTGTTCTTTCCAGTCCTGCTTAAAATCTCAGGCAGGTCTTAGATAGGTGACAAAGTTTTAGACAGGTCATGAATTTATTGTAGTTCGTGAGTCACACTGATGAAATTGCGCAGCTTTGTTTTATAACAGCAAAAGAGCTGGTGCTCTTATAAATGTTTCATTGGTAACAGTGGGGAATCATTAAAAATATTTATTTTAATTGGCTTTTCAGTATCTTGTAAGAAAAGTTACGTGCCTAATACTCAAAAGATTTCCTGTATTACAGTTTTATGATATCTTATGAATATGAAATACTTTTATTGTACAATGTGGATCACTTCTCTAATACAAAATATAACACCAGAGAAAAATAACCAAGTCACTGGAAAATTTGAGCAACCACTAGAGTAAATGCAAAGTCCCACAAAAAAGAGGTGGTGGGATTTAAAGTTGTTTCTCCTATTCTGTAGTATTTAAGTATTTATACCTGTAGTCTCACATCTCTCTTCTTTCAGCCCCTTGTTTTGCTGCCTTTAGCAATCTAGATATTTTTCCATGCCAGATACTGTCATTTCAATTATACTATCCTCATTTTTATTAAATGATTGTTATCATCTTTTAATATTTAACTGTACTTCATTACTTTTATCCTTAATTTCATGTCAGTCTACAGTACACTGTTTTTACCCATTTTGTTAACTTCTGGCTTTATGGCAAAAGAAAAAGTGTCATTTTCATTTTCTTTGCAAGACCTAGGTCCAGAATATGTTGGTCTTTTCTATATCTTTGAACTGCCAAGATGTAGTTCTATTATATCCGTTTTTCCATGTTTGCATGCTCTGTTCTTACTCTTCATCTCCGTAAGACTGCTTAATCATCCTAGAAAGTCTGTTGCCCTGTCAGTTTTTTTATTTGTTTGTTTGTTTTCTTCTTTTTTTTTTTTTTTCCCACTGAAATGCAAGCACTGTGTGATGCCAGTAATTGAGACACAATAGAATTCTGCATCCTCTTCAAGTTCAAGTTCTTCAAGTCATCATTCTAGGAAAGCTTGCTAGAAAATTTTCAGTATTTCTTAAAGTTTGTTTTTCTGAAATTCGAACTGTATTGAACTCCTGACTTACTAATGTAAAGTTTCCTATTGCTTTTGCAAGATTTTCTCTCACTAAAAATTAAATTAGTATCAAATTTTGTTTTTACAACCTCACTATTTGATGAAGGAATATGGTGCTTTTTATCCTATCACGGAAAGTGGTATCTACTGCTTCTGGTGTATTCATTTTTCTAGGTCTAGCTTTGGGAAATTAAAATTGCGTATAATCCCTCCATTTTCACTGCTGTTTGTCTTATAATCTTATGGATAATCCTAGCCATCTTAAGATTTAGTCCTCCTTATCAGACCCCACACCCTAACTTTTGGGACATTAACACCGTGTCTCTCTGTTTCATCAAAAAGATTTGTTTTGTTCAAGTCATAAATTCTTTACAATCATCAATTTAACTAAAATGTCCCTTTACCTCTAGTTTCATTTATGTCTTTCCAGAATAGCTGTGTCCTGTATTTTAATCATGACTTATACCACTGATCATTCTTTTATTATTCCTGTAACAATCCTTCTCATGTCTTGCATGGGAATTTTTTCCTCCATTTTCCTGCCTAGACTTCTGATTTTTGTGAATGAGAATTAAAAAAAAAAGGTCATGTTAGTGTTTCCAGCTAAAAATCATTCTATTTATGCACTGGCTGTATCCTTTCTCCTGCAAGTCTAAGGTGTTTTCCTTTTTGTTTTGCTGCATCCCTGTAAATTTGAACACTATTCCTCTCTCCACATGTATATGGAGATTAGGCATAACTTTCAATTTTCTCACCCAATGCTCTAATCTCAAGCTTCTTTTACTGTCTATGCCATCATCTGTATCTGGGTTGAGACTGTATCTCAAGACAAACAAGTCTGTTATTGCTTCCAGGTAGTCAAACATTCGCATCCTGATAACATCACTTTGCAACCCATCCGCTAGTCTTCAGAATCTTATTGTATCTCCATCGTACTTCTCTAGATCGAAAAATCATCCCATTGAGACCCCAATTCTTTGAACAATCTCTTTCCCCTTTTAATTTGCTTGTTTTGCTGGAGACTTTCACATGTCACAAAATGCTCCCATGCACTGTACCAGTGGAAAGACCAATTGAATAACATAGGGTTCTGTATAGGTATAGGCTTCTGATATGCTGATATGCAGATCTGCTTCCTGATCCTTTGTCCTGTCTTGACTTGTTGAAGAAGTATTTTATTTGCCAACATTATATAGTTAGGAATGCCATTGCAACGTACTGCAAGGCACAAGAGCATGAAAAAGACCACTCATCACAAATAGTGATATCAGGCCAAAAATAAGGTTTAAACAAAACATTAAAAATTAGATTTTTCTTTCCTTATTTTGATTTCCTTTTTTTCTTTTTTTTTTTTTTAATTTACTTAGTTGAGGTCATTTGCCTATATGTTTGTTAAAACTCAGTGTCAAATCTAACAAATCCCTGATTTTGCAGTGGCCAAAGGTACATAATTTTAGCTACTGGAAATAGTATTAAAGGACTTAGGCTCAGTATGTACTCATGAATCTATTTAATCTGTCTGCCCTAACAATGTACTCAGGTCTCTTTCTCCCTACCTTTGTATCTCCTTTGCTAGTGCTTCGCTCCTAAAATTCACTCCCTTCTGCTGCTTTCCGATTCCTCCATCTCCTAACTGTTCCTGCTGCTCTGTTTATTCTCATATAAATCCATTGACTTTTTTGACCCCTGCTTTGTTCCACTGTCTTCAGTGTAGTTCCAATGTGTTTTGCTCTTCCCTCACACCCTATCAGAATTCATCAGTTTTCAGTCTGCATCCAGCAGGAACCTAGTGCCCACAACAAACTTTTGAAAGTGTTAAAAAGGAAGGAACATTTCATTATTTTGCCACTCTTCAAATTAAAAAAGCTAGCAGTGTTATCATCAATGAAATT
The DNA here is from genome assembly GCA_013399475.1 of Chauna torquata. Lineage (NCBI taxonomy): Eukaryota > Metazoa > Chordata > Aves > Anseriformes > Anhimidae > Chauna > Chauna torquata. Next base: position 12,276 of record VXAL01005441.1, on the reverse strand, counting down.
TTATAATTGACTCATTTGAAATAAGAGAGGCTGAACTCTAACGTCATTCTCCTTTAGGATGCACATTCTGTGGTACATTAATCTTGTGGGTCCTTCAGAACTCCAGACTGTACATAAGGAGGGGTAAAAGTTAATTATTCAGCAACCTAAAAAATATTTTTAACAGAACTGATGGATAGGAAAGGAAATTTTATGTAATTCTTTATAGCTTTCTTTAACACAAAAGATTTTACCTGTAAAGGATCGACAGAGAGAATTCAACTGACAAAAACCTACCACCATATAACAATTTATATAAATAATAAGTAAGTGTATGACTAAACAAAGATACAAGACAATACGGAAGATTATAACATACTGCAAAATGTCATGCTCACAATAAAATGCACTTGAAATCTAAAGCACATAGCATGCATACAGTGAAAACAGGGACCTAATAAAATAATCATTTTACATAATGCTAATATAAAACAGGGAGTGAAATAGATCTAATTATTAAAGGAATCCTATGCCAGCCATAGAAGAAAAAAGAAGAGATAGGAAATAAAAATTTGAACTTACTGGGAATATCATATAGAGGCAGAAGAACTGTGTGTTTTGTTTTTCAGTTTTTTCAATTTTCACTTGGGGTTCTCAGTTATCAAAACAATGTATTGAAATCAGTTCAGTTTGTCAAAGAAATTTTTCGATACTTAAGTTTCATGCATTTTACATGAACAAAACAAGAACTACATTTATCTCCTTTAAAAGTTGTATTCCATTTGTGTATAGCTGCATAGTTGTTGATAATATCTATTATATACAGTTTTAAAATATAATTTGTCAATGACTTGGTAGTTATGCATCTTATTCCTACATAAATCCACTATTTGAAAAGTAGAATGAATTAAAAAGAAAATCCATTTTTGGGAAGAGAGTAAATTTCCCCTCCTTTTTCCTTTTTTTAAAAATAATATTTGACACTCTCTGCTACCTTTCAGTTGGGATTGCTGTAAATGATATGTATGTCCCTATGGGTGCTCATCCACCAGCTTGCATAACATAAGATAGCTATATAATGGAAAATATCAACCTTGTCATTGAACCTGAAATCTGAAGCCTTCTGTTCTGTATATGCATGCCTAGTTCTTGCCTCATATATCCACATGAAAAAATGCAGGAGCCACTGTGCGCTGAAACTTGTGACTCTTGCTTGCCTGCTGTGTCTGTCACTTCTTGTTGTTTCATTTCACAATACTCTTCTCTAGAGTGCATAAGGATTGGCCACATGTAAATAATTAATCAACTTTTTCTTCTGTTTTCCTATTTCCATAGAGGAAAAGGGGTTCCTGAAGCAGGACAAAGGCAGAAGAAATAATAAGAAGAATGAGCAGCACAGATAAAAATAGGTGAAAATTTAAGTTAAAAAAATCATGTAATTGTCTAGGGTGAGGAAATGTGGAAAAAAGTGCAATTAATCACTGTGCTTGACTGGTCATAAATAACCTGCAAGCAGCTTAGAAAGAATCTTATCTTATGCAGGTGGTGTCTAACAGTCTGATGGGACAGCAGAGGCTAACCTGTTGAAATATGGAGTGGCCTTTCAGACAAAATTACAGATGACAAACTAGTCTCTGTCCTTTCCATAAAAGATTTTTTTGTTGAACCTTGAAGCCAGAATCCTGGTCATCACCTTGATGCATGCCCTATGGTGAGGAGAACAGGAATGGGGGAGGTGGGAGCTGGAACTGGCAAGCAGATGAGGAAGCTAGAGAGATGTGGTGGGGATGGAACGAAAAACCCAGGCAGACAAGTTCTTCCCAGGGAGTTCAGGCAATGCACACTCCCTTTTCTCCCTCCCTATAGCCTGACACCCACAGTCACACCTGGCCAAACAAAATCACGCGTTGTGCATTAGATGGGCCAGTCTGTGTGGCTCTGCTGTGAAGCAAGGAGCACACAGCATATGTTGTATTGTCTTAGGACTGGTGCCACATTAAATCCTTAATGACTTTCATTTTAAAGGTTCAGAATAATCACTTGGCATATGATCAGTGCTGGTGCTCACAGCCAGAAGTTTTATAACTGGTATTATATGCATTTGGGTTTATTGAATTGATTTTTTTTCCTCCTGTTTTCTCCTACAAGAAATAGGGAAGTTATTCAGGTACCCGAATGTAGGTTCCCTGTGCTACTACAGGGTGTCCTGTTTAGCTTATAGTTGCCACTATTGAAGAAAAACTGTGCTTATACTTGTCTGCCCCATGCATATTTCTTGGATAACTCTAGGCACAGTATGTTTAAGCATACAATGTTTATGGTCACTGTGTTTAAGCACCTAGTTACTTATGTCTAGGATAGGCCAAGATCATTTGTTAAATCCCACAATACTTTGAAATGTGGATTTATTCAATGTTAATTTTGCTTAGGTCAAGAATCAGAATTTTGATGAGTGGGTTTCTCCTATCTGTAGTACCTAATGGTACTACAGTTCCTTCGCAACACCTTCTATGTACCCAGGTACACCCATTTCACCCTGAGGTGACATCCAACATGGTTAGTCTACTGTGAAATAAGGAAGACCAATATCCTTTACAGGTCATGTAAATGTCAGGCTCAGCAGTTCCTTCTATAATGAAATATACTTGGCTAGATTTACTGCTCCGGCGGGATACCTCTGCAACGCTCAGCTAGTGCAAAGTAATTTACTACAAGTGGTATATCTGCAGATAAGCTGGAATGGGAGATCCTCAGCTTGCCCAGTACCAGTATCACAGGGTGCTTTCCCATTTTCCTGTTCCAGCAGTCTCATAAGAATACTTTAGGGTTTATAGAATTAAAAAAATCTTCTGTCTGTCTCCTATGGAGCAGTGTCCCTTGTGTCTCTGCCATACGAGGCAGCATGGGGCAAGTTCCTCCCTCTTCCAGGTAAGTCTCAAGTGATGCAGAGTGTATGTGCACAGATTTTTTGACTTCAGGGCATGCTATTCAAAGCAAACCCGTCCTCTGGCCCAACTGAAAACACAACATGGAATAAGATGAGCAGCCTGGCATGGAGTAAGATGAGCAACCTGGCTGCAGTTTTCTTTTGCCATGAACTTTCATTTCTTAATGAGATTTTCATTTTTCAAAAATTTTAATTTTGCTTTCTCCCTAAGATCTTTTCATTTTCAGAAAAGGAAGCTTTTCCCTTCGAGAGGTGTATTTTTACAAATCTCTCTGCTTCTTTATTTTATAGATACTGCCAAATCTGGCTTTTAAGATGTTGATCAATGAAGTAACTCAACGGAATTTTCTCTTGTCAGCACTTGTTTTCTGACATTTCATAATTTCTTCATTCAGAATGTCACAATCTAATCAGTTTGTTTGCTGTGCAGAGGTAATAAAAATGTTGGTCTCCTCATTTTTATTCTTGGAAGTACTGACTCAAAGTTGTTACCTTTTCCAAGTGACACTGCTTTTTTGAGTCCAACCAGTTTCAGAGCATTATCTGAGAAGAGGAATACACATATGATGGAATTACAAGTTGGCAGGAAAGAACAGGCAGGTAACAAATCTATAAGCAATACATATCCATTTGTATTGTGAAATGAGAAATATCCATGAGAGGGGGCTTCTAATCTTATTAAGTTAGTTCAGCTCAAAAACTGCAATGCAGCGATTTACTGTGAAATCAGGCTCATACTCTGCAGATCATAGGATTTTATTTTCTGAAGCTTATTAATGCTAATGCAACATTTTCCACTGTTATGGTTTAGCCCCAGCAGGCAGCTAAGTGCCACACAGCCGCTCACTCACTCTCCCCAGGTGGGATGGGGAGAGAATCAGAAAGGTAAAAGTGCAAGAACTCATGGGTGGAGATAAAGACAGTTTACCAGGTAAAGCAAAAGCAGCATGCGCAAGCAAAGCAAAACAAGGAATTCATTCGCTGCTTCCCATGGG